>CAUYSK010096686.1:0-32767 GCA_963575035.1 Avahi laniger | reverse complement strand
ACGGACTGCATCTCATTCGTTTCTGTGCCCCTAGTACCTGGTGCACCGTCTGGAAAACAGAGTGGGTACCTAAAAAATATTGGTTCGATCCATTTTGTTGGTCTTTGGCCTAGTACTCACGCTTTTCTCATTACCTGCCCTTGTTTCCTGTGAACAGAGTTCTAACCGAGCTGGTTTCCAAGATGAAGGACATGCAGATGGACAAGTCAGAGCTGGGGTGCCTGCGAGCCATTGTGCTGTTTAACCCAGGTGACTGCCCTTCAACCTCAGCGGCTGCGTGGTGTTCAGTCCTCCTCCGAGGCCGGCTTCCAATCTCCAGTGGTGTTTGGTCCTCTAGCTCAGCTGAGACAGAGAAGGCAGGGCCAGGAATCCAGGAGAGCACAGACAGTCAAGCATCCATGGCCTCTGCCACTAGAGCCGTCTCGAAAAGTGTTTTGAATGTGTGTGTTTGGGGGCAAGTAGGGAGGCTGAGAGATGACAGTGGCCTAGGGTGGTAGTGAAGGAGGCGGTGAAAAGTAGTCAGAGCCTGGGTGCACTTCTAGGTAAAGCCGCTGGAGTTTGCTGATGGATTAGATATAGGATGCAGAAGAAAGAGAGGAATTAAAAATTACTCTCACGTTTTTTTGGTTTTCCTGAGCAATTAGCGAAACGAAGTTCTCATTTATTGAGGTGGGAAAGACTCCAGGGGGAGCAAGTTCTGAGGGTGGGTGGGTAGAGAGCAGGATTTGCTCCTCATAGACATTGGAGAGTAGCTGTCCAGGAAGCAACTGCCTACATGTGTCTGGACTTCAGGGGAGAAGCCAGGACCAGAGATTAACTTCAGAGAGCAGTCAGCCTCCACCTGGCATGTAAGGCCGAGAGCATCTGGGGAGTAGTTGAAGAAAGCGCAGAAACAAGGACTGGGGACTGAGCCCTGGGGCCCACCAGCTGTTAGAAGTCAAGGGAAAGAAGAGCCAGCAAGGGAGCCTGAGGAGTAGTTGGTGGGATAGGGAGACAGCCGGAAGAGCAGTGTCCTGGAGGCCCAGGGGAAGAGTATTTCCAGAAGGAGGAAGCGATCGGCCTCATCAAATGCTGCCGTGGGCCAAGAAAGATGAGCCTTCAGAATTCTGTAGTGAGTTAAGCATGTGCCGTATCTCCTGAATTAAGCGGTCAGTGCACTGATGCAGGGCACGTGTCAATTCAGGTTTGGTGCCTCATCTCATCGCTCAGTCCATGTACGTAGTAGACACTCAATAAATGCGTGAAGGTGATATTTCTAGAATGGCCTGAATAAAATAAAACCCTCCTCCTTAGAGCCGGTGGTGGGTGCATTTGGCTATTAATGAAGTGTAAAACCTTTGCCCCAAGAGTTTGTTGGGTAGATCAGGCAAGGAAAGGAGTGCTATCAGGCACAGATGCCCAGCTTTGTTAATTTCACAACTGCCCTCATCCGGGGCATCTCTGGTAACGCCAGGAGAGGTGGCCGAGGGATTAGGGACACATTGGTGGGAGGATGTGTAACCAGAGGCTGGATTGGTCATCTCTTTTAGATGCCAAGGGTCTGTCCAACCCCTCCGAGGTGGAGACTTTGCGAGAGAAGGTTTACGCCACCCTCGAGGCCTACACCAAGCAGAAGTATCCGGAACAACCAGGCAGGTGAGAGAGTGCTGGAAGAATGGTAATAACAGCAGCAACTACCCCCACTCTCCGTTTACTGAGCTCCCCGTGTGCAGCCGGCACTGTTTAGATGTTTCCAAATGTTATTTAATCTCCATAACAAGCTGAAAGCCACTAAAATGTTAACTCCGTGAAGCCAGAGGTCTTGTCTGTCTTTTCACTGTTCATCACTCCAGCGTCAGCTCCTAAAGCAATGCCCAACACATAGTCTACATCCTGAAATGTTGGATGAACAAGAAAATGAATGAATAAATGTGGGAATCCTTGTCTCCAATTTCTGTCAAGGAACAGAAGCTCAGAAAGGTAAACTAAGTTGCAGGAGATCATAAAGCTGGCAGAGGTGAGATGCAAATCAGGTCTTTCTGACTGCACAGAGCCTGTGTGTGAAGTGTGATTGCATTGCTTTCTGGCCCATGCCCACGGAAGCTTCCATGCCGTAGAAAGTACAGGCTTGGGCAGCCAGGAGATGTGGCTCCTGGTCCCCAGGGTGCCATCTGTGTGGCCTCTGAAAAGATGCTGGATCCTTTGGAAAAAAGGATGTTGGTCTAAAAGATCTCTGAGGCCATCTGACAGTGTAGGTATTCATGAGTTATCAAAAAAATATTCTTCTCATGAGCTTCCCCCAAGTACAGCTAAACAAAAGAGTTTTCCCTCCCTGTTGACTCCAATCAAAATGAGAAAATATGATCTTCAAATCTCATAGAAAACTGGAAATGAAACTGAAAAGACTGACTTCAAGACAGATTAGTTTTGTCTTTAAGGTTAATTTTACATGCTCCTGATTCTCACTGATAACTTTTATTTCCCTGTGAAGTTTAATTTCCATTAAGCTGCCTATCCTGGATCATGAGTCAGTATCTATCAGTCGTCCAGAAGCAGCTGAGCTGTGTTTGTTGTTGGAGGCTGTGGCCACATCTGAATGGGTGGGTTTCAGCCTTTTGGTGCAATGAATGGGCAGGCCTAGAGTATGAGTTGGAGCTTAATCAAGCTGGAATAGTAGACCTTTCAAATGTCAGAAATTTGACACAGTAGAAGTTTATTTCAGCCCGGGGCGGGGGGAGTTTATTTCTTGCTCACAAATCTGAGTGAGCAGTTAGTTCGGAGAGATGGCTCTCTTCCATGCCATCATCCAGGGACCCAGGCTCCTTCCTTCTTGTGGCTCCACCATGACCCAGAGTTACAGCATGTTTTGTATCGAGATGATGGAAGCGGAAAGGAGAAGGAGTAGAGTGGTGAGGCCACAGCGGTGAGACCTAGGTCTGGAGAGGTCCTTTCTCTCTCCCTCACTTCCGTTGGCTGTAGCTTAGTCTCATGGCCCAGCTAGCTGCAAAGGAGGCTGGAGAATGTATCCAGCTGTACGCCGAGAAAGCAGCAGAGAATGGATTTTGGTGAACACCTGGAAGTCTCTTCTTTACCTGCAATAGGTGAGATTGAGAAAGCCCTGCCCTAGGGGCCAGGACCTATCTGCCGGAATTAGCTTGGCCACTGGCAGGGGTGAGCCCTGGGCAAGTCACGTTAACAAAAAGCCCCGAGTTGGATGCTTTCTACTGATTCTTCCACCCCTAAAGCAACATTAGATGTGTTTCTGAACACATGTTGTGTGTGGGGCGTTACGAATAATGAGTCTCATATTCATTCTTTTCCTGGAACTTACTCTAGGTCCTGTTGTTTATCTTAAACAAACAAAAAACCCCAACTCTCTTTTTTTCCTAATTATATAGGGAATGCATGCTTTGATATGAAATAAGAAAAATACTTTTAAAATAAAGCAGGTAATAAACACTAAATATTTTGGTATATTTCCTGTATCCTTGTGTATGTACATATGTACACATAGAGATATGTATTTATAGACATGAAATTATACAGTTTGGATTTTTTCTTTCCTTAACCATTCTAGGAATTTTATCGGATTATTGAAAAGTACAAAATTATCATTTTTAAAGGATTTGTAATATTTCACAGTGTGGATGCATCCTAATGTATTTAGTTCTTGCCCTCTGGTTGACGTTTAAGTTGTTTCTAATGAGTATTACTTTTAAAACTTTGGAACTTGACCCTTATCCGGAAAGAGGGCTGCCAGGGGCCTGGGCTGCCTCCAGACCCTGGGGAGAGATGCCAACACTTGTCGCCTGAACTAGGGCAGAGCCTGGAACTTCAGAGAGGTGGCAGAGGCTGGGTCCCTTGCATGTCCACGGGTTCATCCAGCACAGCTTGGACAGAGGGTGACTGCCCTGACCAAGTGTTCATGGGAGGTTCAACAGGGACATCAGGGTGTCACTGACCAGGCAGGTAAGTGTGCTGAAGGCTGGTCCCCTCTGTTTTGCAGAAAATGGTCCAAGGGGATCCTGGCACAGACACGTCAAGGTGGTTTACTCAGTGGTAGAGTGCTGCCACCCCGTGGACACTCTTCAGAAGTGCATGTCACGGGGCCCGAATTCTGCTTTCTCTGATCAGAAAGCAGAGATGGAAACTCAGGAGTGCGCGGAACTCACGCACATCCTGCGACACACATCGCAGGCGCCTTCAAAGTCATGAATCCGCCTTGCTTCCAACACGCGAGTGAGGAAGGCAGCCGTGGTTCCGTGGTGTCATTATTAATGGGTGTGCTGATTTCTACTAGCCCTAATCGTAGTTCCTAGACCCAGGACATACAGCAAAGAAGGCAATATTATGGCATATTTAGCATTTTGCAGATTTGGCATTTTCAGAGTAAAAAACCCATTTTCAGAGTTAATCTCAGTCTAATGTTGCACCTTATAAAGAAATCATTTCCTTTTCCTAATTCCATAAAACTTTAATGTGGTCGAACCGTGACGAGGAGCTCAGCCCCAGTAAGGGTTACTCCTACTCTTCAAACACCTCCTCGCTGGGAGGAGACGCGGTTCAGACGCCTCCAGGTGCTTTATCATTGAAAGCTTTTGAAGCTTTGTGCTGACATTGGCATAGGTCTTTAATTTTTCCATAAAGTGATTTCTATTTTTTTAGATGATGTTACTTTATTTTCTTACGGTGCTATATTTCCTTAAAACATCGTGTGGCACGAATGTGGAAATGTACACGTTATCAAGGAATGTTAGAATTCTAATTTGTAACTTTTTCATGAAATAATGCGATGCTTAGTAAAGATCCAACTAGAACCAGAAATCTCTGCCTTAGGGCCACAGTGACTCATGTGATTTTGGTCCTTGTGCTTTTTATTGGAAGTTGTGAGTAGAGTGACTGAGTTTTCAGTAGTCTCATAACGTTAAAAACGAGCTGGCATCGCACTGGCGAAAACGGATGCTGAGAGATGTAGAAGCCCCACAGACAGAGTGAAAAATGTCACAGAACGAGGGGCCTAAAAGGACATGCAGATGCGAGATGATTCCTTCACACACTGGTCTCTCTTCCTTATGTAAATCTCACAATAAATGTCCTCATTGTAGAAAAGTGTGTGAGAGAGAGCGTGTGAGGGTGTGTGTGTGCACACATGTAAGAACATATGAGAGTGTGAATTTGCACGTGCGTATGTGTGAGATTGTGTGAGTGTGCACGAGCATGTGTGCATGTGCTTGTGAGACCATGTGCACGAGCTATGTGAGAGTGTGTAATTGCATGAGTGTGTATGCTGAGTGCGTGACATTGTACACACGTGTGAGAGCATGTGAGTGTGTGAATGAGTGTGTAAACACATGTGAATCATGTGTGAGGGCTCGTGAAAGTGAGTGTGTGAGCGCAAGCATGCATGTGTATGTGAGTGGTGAGTGCGTGCACACGTGTGTGAAGCATGTGTGTGTATGAGAATGCGTGAGTCAGCGTGTGTGCACGCGTACGTGTATCGTCTCCCCCAGCAGACCCTGGGCTCCCCGGGGGGAGAGATTACTACTTTCTATTTCAATTTTTTCCCAACGTAAAGCTGAGCACAGACTAAGAAGCTGATCATAAAAATTAGTAACCCCTGGTTACTAAATTGGCAACAAAAATTTGGTAACTGCCAGACATGGTGACCCACATCTGCAGTCCCAGCTACTCTGGGGGCTCAGGAGTGAGAATTGCTTGAGCCCAGGAGTTTGAGTCCAGCCTGGGCAACATAGTGAGACCCTGTCCCCTCTCTCCCCAAAATACTTGGTAGCTGGAGCGACTGAGGTCACAGTGCTTAACGTGACTGTACAGCAAGGGAAAGCGCAGCCTCCTGAGAGCAGGGACTACCTCGGCTCTTGCTCATTTTCCTATCCCAGAACCTACCACAATGCCTGGCACGTGGTAGGTACTCAAACATGTTCACCTAGTGGTGATCCTGCATGGTAATAGCTTCTGTGCCTCCGATGCCCGCCTCAGGCTCTGTTCTAAGTGCTCCAGTAGATCTGCCCGGGAACCCTTCAGGACCATTGTAAGGGACAGCAGCTGGTAAGGCTGGTGACGTGAGGCCCCAGCGGCGGCCCAGTCCTTCCTTTTCACCACCATGAGTGAGCAGGGCCAGGAGCAATTCCAGGACATGGCAGCAGAATTCAAGGTTCCCAAGGGGTCATATGCTCCAGCTCTGCCTTTAAAACTAATCAGCCGTCTAGCCCGTTTCTGAAGCTCCCTAGGATTAGAGATTCTCCAAGTGCCTCTTCTCCCCGTCCAGCTCTTCTGCCACAGACTGGCCGAGAAGACGACATGCACCGCCTCCCCCGTCAGGTGAGCCGCCGTCTCTGATGCCTCCTTGGCTTCTCCGCAGGTTTGCCAAGCTGCTGCTGCGCCTCCCAGCTCTGCGCTCCATCGGCTTGAAATGCCTGGAGCACCTCTTCTTCTTCAAGCTCATTGGGGACACCCCCATTGACACCTTCCTCATGGAGATGTTGGAGACCCCCCTGCAGATCACCTGAGCCCCGGCGGCCACAGCCTCCCCCCCCCAGGACCGCCCCTGGGCAGGCGTGTGTGGACCCCACCCTGCACACTTCCCTCCACCTCCCACCCTGACCCCCTTCCTGTCCCCAAAATGTGATGCTTATAATAAAGAAAACCTTCTACACATGAGACTTTCATAGGTGGAGTTTTGTACAGATGTTAAAGGTAACCCTTCTTTGCTATCTAAGGGCCTGGGGGGTTTTCTGGAAGTTCTTGGGGAAACTAACCAAGCCTCTGTACATATAACTGGTTTAAATTATTTTTTCACTTGCCATGGAAAGCAAACAAACAAATAATAAAATAATATATATGATATCGGCACTGCTGGAGCACGGGGTGTGTTATTACACTGCAGGGAAGTTATCTCAGGTGCGGGCAAGGGCTATTGGAGGCTGGGGGTGGAGGATGGGGCTGGGGTCCTGAGACAATAAATGACAGACTGGGCGCCTGAGTCTAAGCTGGGCACCACCACGTAGCCAGCTTTGCCCCAGGGCAGCCCCTGCAGTCATTGGGAAGAGATTCTTGTATTTCAGAGTCAGCTGGGTTTTTTTGTTTTTGTTTTTTCTTCTAAGAATATTGAGCAGAAAAACCTTGTTCTGGTTGGGGGCAATTGAGTTTAAAGCCAGGAGAAGATGTTCTCCTGATGGGGGAAGATTCTCAGGTTCTGGGAGTTGGTGGGAGGCGATAACAAAGGATGGATTTTCTGTCATTAAGCGGCAACAACGGCAAAAAGACCAAGTTTATTTCCCACCGTAATCTAACCCTACACAGCCCGTTCTTAAAAGGGAAAGAGAGAATAGCTCTCCCAGCTTCTAGCCTAGGACGTCCAGGTTTTCCTAGTGGTCTTGGAGCCATGCTGTTTGCTGAATGGTGATCTCCTTGAAGGTGGGCACTGTGTCTAATAGACGCCACGGCTGGCGTATCCAGGCCATCGTCTTCAAGTCACCTTTTTGCCATCTGCAGGATTAGGGCTTCACAGATGCACACATCTATGTGTGCTATGATTTCCGTGGTTCTCCCAGGGCTGCAAGTGTACAACCTGGACAACTGCACGTGGTGGTGCTGCTTACCTTGTTTGTAATCCCAGCACCTGGCACATAGTAGGCACTCAGTAATTTGCATCGTTGACATGCGTTCTATACAACTGGCAAGAATTCCCTTAAAGGGCAATGTGGATGACGTTTGACTCATTCCCCCTGTCCCCTCAGAAAACCCCAGAGCTAATGCTCCAGTTCAAAAACATACATCGCTGATCATACAATTGTGGAGAAACTGAAGTTGCTTTATTACTGGGAAGTCTGGGGATCTCTTAGCCTTGGACATTAAGCAATGGAATGAAAATCTTAATCCTGCTGTTTTTTCCCTTTTCTTTTTTATCTGCATTTATTGTGGACCATGATGAAAAGGGTTGGGTGGGGGGACTCAAATTTAACTGTAGGCTCCCCGCGCTCTTCCCTCCACCAGCCTAACTCCTTGAGCACAGTCAGTCGTCTTTCAGGCGACAGGCGCCTTCCGGGAAAATTCAGTGCCCCACCTCAGCTACTGGTCATAGCCTGAGTCCATTCCAATCTTGGATCCCTTCCTGATGGAGCCCTGGCTCTGGCCTGCAGCACGATGCAGGCTGGTCAAGGCCCCGCAGGGCGTCTGCGCATCCATCCGGGGTGGGGTCTCTCGGAATTGCAGTTGCAGAACCTCATTGAGGCTGTAGTGCGCAGAAGCCAGGCCGGCCTCGCTTCACAGCTGGTCCCGTGGCATTCGGGGCCTCATGGGCTACCTCCTTCCTGACCTCCTTTCATACTCTGGGATGAGCATCTGAGTGGGATGCTCGGCCCCAGCTGGAGCGAGGTTCCTTCTTCCTTAAGGCTTAGCTGCAGAGTAGCCCCGGTAACCTTCCAGGGCCCGCGTCTTCCTCATTCAGCACGCCTTGCCGACAAGCGGGGAAGGCTCTGTGGGAGGGAAGGGCGGTAAAGGCTACTGAGACCCACAACCTTATGCTACCGCAGCCTGACTTATACACCAATGACAAAATAGACGGATTCGGCCTTGTTTTCCATGGGGTTCTCGTACAGCCTGGGCCCATGGCTCTGGTGTGAAAAGCTTGTGGATTCCGAACTCAGACAGCGGGAGTTGGCTCTTGGGTCCGCCATCTGCTGGTCCTGTATTTGGGGGAAAGCTGCTTACACTCTGGCTCTCATGTCCTTCCCTTATTGTGAAAGTCAGATAACAACGCCCAAGGATAAAAAGATGGAAGATGCATAAAGCCCGGTGTGAGAGCACGTGCTTTGGCATAAGACATCCTTGGGTTTGAGTCCTGACTTTCCCGTTCAAGATGGACTTGAACCTCACTGACCCCAGTGCCCTAGTCTGTAAAATGGGGATAGTTGTACCATCTGTACCGCGAGATTCTTGAGCTCTTGTACAGAAAACTCTCAGCACAGTGACTGGCATGGGAGATGGGCAAAAATATTAATTTATTTTCTGCTGAAGAGTGAAATTGTAGTTAAAACTTAATCTTGAGTTTTTGAGGAGACTACCAGAACATTCTATTCCACAGGCTGGCCTGAGTGGTCCAACGTACTGTACAAGGAATTAAGAATTTCTGGTTTCGAGTTTTATTCTAAGTTGTATCTTCATCAGTCAAATGGGAATAAAACCCCTCATTTTCCTAACAGGACTGATAACAGGAAAGCCCGCCCATGCTGGGAGGACCGTGTCAAGGAAGGAGTTTTGTAGCAGTGGAGACTGTATGAGTCACACTGGAGGAAACGGGTGTAGGAAGGTGCCATGGTGCCAAGCAAGATCGCGGAGGCAGCCCAGCTGGCCTCGATTAACATCCCACCTGTTTGCTGAGTAACCCCGGGCAAGTGACTTAACCTCTTAGACCTCGGTCTTCTACTTGTGAACTGGGGATAATAACAGTACCTGTGTGCAGGGGCTTGTTGAGAGAATTGAACGTGATGATTTACGAAAGATACACAGGCCTGTGTCCAGCACATGGCGAATTCTCAGTGAGTTTTAATACACTCCCCAGTATTATCGATCCAAATACCCTCTACAGGACTCCTGTTCTGAAAAGAAAGTCAGACTCCATGGAAAAGCCCCTCCCCGTTGTACTGCGTAGAGGCCAGGGATGCCGCCCAACATCTATGACACACAGGATGGCCCAAAATGTCAATGATGCTGAGCTTGAGAAACTCTGCTGTAAAGCATCACTCACGGAATAAAACATCAAACAGTATTTTCCTATTGTTTCGGAATTTTGGTCAAAGCCCCAAGGTGGGGTCAGGAGGGTCTCTCATATTCTAAAGAGGAGCTACTAGATGTATCCACACAGGACTTGCTAAGGTAGGTGAGCTGGTTCTATGACTTTCACCTTATTACTCTTCCTGAGCCTGTATTTCCAGAAGATTGAAATTTAAAAAGGGAGTTCCTTAGGATAAGGAGTACTGGGGAGTGGTGCTGTGGCCTCATCCCCCCACCCTGGGGTGCACAGGGAGAGGGAGAAGCCTCCATCCCCAAGCCACATGAACCCCCCTCTGAGGGCGTGTGTGGGTGCCTACGTAACGCTGGACGCTTGCTGGGCAGCAGAAACCCACAGACCCGCCCTGACACAGAGGGCAAGAGGGAGTGAGCCTGGGTGGGCCTGGGGCCACGGGAACCCTGAGACTGATGCCTCTTCTTGACTAGGGACCTCTCAGGGTCCATCAGGAGGGTGCTAGCGGGGCAAGGAAAGAGGGTGGCAGGCGTGCCCCTCCCCCGCCCTGCACTTGGTTTGGCCAAGTTGTGGCACTGTCTGTGCGCCAAGTGAATACCTTGGGCAGAAGTTGTGTTTAGAATATCCCTAAGGCACCAAGCCCAAGAGAGTGGCCTCTTAAGTCAAGCGGACCCAGGAGCAAAGAGGCTGTGGGGTGAACTACTGTGGGCAGAGGGTGACTTCAGGTCAAACCTGGCTACCGTGCTGCACAGAATTCCCCAGGGGCCCCCTCAGGAACTCACCACGTGCCCTAAGAAAAGCCACCCGCTGGGGACGTGCCACATGGAAGGCATCAGTGGCGCCACGCTCCTGCAAGCATTTCTTCCTCTTCTCATTCTTCCTCCAGGGCCCAATTCCCTGGTGGGGGGGGGGAGGAGAGAGGCGAGAACTAAATCATTGCAGCTGATGCATTGGGCTGATGGGCTCGGACGGGCCATCTTGGCTCCCTCCAGGGGGGAGTGGAAAAGATGTTGCCCAGGCTGAGAGGCCGGTGACGAAAGACGGCCGGGTCGAGGTGGTGCGTGCCTGGGCCCCAGTTGTTACCAGTGCAATTGGTGCTGCGAAGCATCTAGTCAGTGCGACACAAACGGAAAAGCTTTATTTTCTCCAAGCCCACTCCTTGCCCGTTAACAGTACCTCAGGCAGAGCCCAGAAGATCTCATTGTGGTAGTTAAAAAGTCTAGTCTCATCCAAATTTGGTGGTCATTTCTGTCACTCTTCCTCCACCGTCTTCCCCTCCTTCCTCCTTCCTCTCTGCCTGGCATGACGGCTTCGCCAGCTGTGCTCACCCAAGTCCGGTCTTTTAAGGCCGGCTCAGATGCCACATCTCTGTGAAGCTTTTCCTGATCTCTCCATCTTTGTAATACTACGTTTTGTCTCTATTTTGAATGCATTCGACACTGCACGCTGCATTATTGACTAGTTGCATATGCTATCCACTTTGCTTGTAACCTCCTTGAGAGCAGAGATCATGTCCGATTCGACTGTGTACCCAGAACAGCTCTGAGCAGGGTGTCCAGCCCATGGTTGACATTCAGTAACTGTTTAGTGCAATCGGTAGCTCTGCTTGCATTCGCAATAGACGGCAGCCCACTGCAAGCAGCGCAGCCCCACAGCAGGCCCAGGAGGCCCCCACCAGAGCCACAAGTCAGAAAACCTGCCTCGGGTGGGCTGTTAACAGAAGGTATAAGGTCTCCACTGCTTGCCACGTTACCCTTTATGGGCGCAGTGAGCTGCGACCAAAGAAGTTGAGGCAGAGTCTTTGCCTTCAGGGAACTTATAACAGAGAAAAGCAGAAAGCACAAGGATCAAGGTATACTAAGAAATGATGTGACTACAGCACTGTGAAGTTTACAAAGCACAAGGATCTGTGATTGCAATCTGGCCTTGGAGAAGGGGGCTGGGGAGCTCTTGTGATCTCCATTTAAAGATGAAGAAACTAAGACCCTAGAGACTCAATGACTTGTCCCAGTACCCACGTGGGGCTCTGTCTGAGGAACTCAGCTACTCTCAGCACAGATGCAGACCAAGCGCCACCAAACTGCAAGATCTCTGGTCCTTACTTATGGCTAACTTTTTATATTCCATGCCCGAGAAATATCTGCAGATTGAAGGGTTGGTATATACAAGGAGCAAATATAAAATAATAAGAAAGGGTGTTTTTTACTAAATGCGGAACCTGGAGGAACACATCGACATTTAGCTAACATCTCTGTCAGAAGTTTTGCTACAATATTTTCTTTGAATAGTTCATTTTAGATTTGTCTTCAAAGCTGGTTTAAGGCCACCTAAGAAACAAGATTTCATGACTCCATACTAAAAATTCATTAAATCAATAACAACGGCTATGATAAATACCACAAGCCCCAGATTCACATATTAGCCCCCATCTACCCAGGCCCTGGGCTGGTACTTTCATATTCCAGCTTTATTTCCTACATGATTTAATACACTAGGAGTTGCATGATACTTGACTGTTTCCAAAAATCAAAATCTACCCTCCGTGAATAATAATCCGCCACCACCTCTGTAATTCAAAAACCTGGCTTGGGCTCTGGAGAAGCTGGATCATCCAGCGGAATGATCTCGAGGCTTCAAGCAATAATCCAACAATGCCTTCCTGTTAGGAGAGAGACTGGGGCCCCGGTTACAGGATCCAGTGAGGGCGGGAGTTCAGCAGCGAGTGGAGCGGACAGCGCAGTCCAACCCCCTCCCGAAGGCAGGCAGAGAAGGCCCATATGGGAAAAGAGCCTCTGCTGGCTTGCAAAGAGGACAATCTGAGACCCAACTCTTCCAGCCAGGAAGGGCAGCTTTCACGCTCCTCCAAGAAAAGCTCCGTGGGAATGCCTCCGGTGACAGTGTTGGAGCGCACAGCCGTCTCCGACCGCGGACCGCAGAGAGACTGGCCGGGACCCATACTCCCGGGGGAGGCTCCCCACAGGTCCCCTCAGCGGGACACCCAGTGAGGAAGAGTGTTAGGCACGGGCGCCCTCTGCTGTCACCTCAAGGCATCACACGCGCCGTCCCGGGCTTCCAGGAGGCCTAGGAAAGACGGGATTTGCAAAAATTGAAAACAAAAAGAACAGTTTGAAAAATGAACCTCAAATAGACTCAGAGGGGAGATACTCACTCCTGAGAAAATATCACTCAATAAAGTGTTCGCTTCAGACTCTGGGGAGAATGCATAGAAACCTACGCGGTTCAGGTTGGGAAGAACAATCTCCTCCTCACCGGCCCGCCACCGCTCTAGCTGAAGGGGACACAGACCTGTAACTGCCACGTCATCAGCATCACATGAGAAGTCCAAGGCTAATGCCACATCAGGACTGGTTCCTCAACCAGTTCCCGCTGTGTAACAACAGCGTTCCCACTGCAGCACTGACAATCTGACCTCTTTCTCAAAGGTGGAATTTGGGATTTTTGAGAGTGGCTAAGCGTGAGTTTTCAATGGGACTATGTTTTAGGGAAAATTTCTGTCGTTCCTATTTTCTGATGTCGTGCAGAGTGTGAAAATGCCAGATCCGCCCTACCCCTATTGCAGAGCCAGACAGGGGCATGCAAAGCCAGCTGAGCGCGCAACACTAGAAGTAGCAACGCCAATGGCAGGCTACCCGGTGGAAGAGGCAGAGGATGGGGAGACAGCAGGCCTGTGGTCCTCCTCTGGTCATGCAGCAGGTGACATGAGGGCCCTTGGTCCCTCAAGGCTTCAGGTTCCTTCTCAGCAAAATCAAAGATTCTAACTAGACAATCTCTACGGTTTCTTCTACCTCATCGAATCAATGATGTCCGGAGATTGATTGAAACTCTATCCCATGAACTCAAATGAAAGCAGGGATCACCCTGAGCTCTGGAAACTGGTTTCCGAGAAAACTGAATAATCTTATTCCTTAGGAAGCCCAGAATCTGGAGGCTAAAATACAGATTAAAAAATTATTAAAGTATTAATTGAGCATCTGCTATGAGTTTAGTGCTCTGTTAAATGATAGACTTATAAATGTGGTTTCTAGCCCCAGGTGGATAGAATTGAGTTTATCCTTCTCAGTTGATGGTAAAACAGACCATTCAAGGTACTTTTTTTGTCTTATTTCCCCCCGTCATCTGCTATCTCAGGTCCAAATCCCCCCAAGAGGTACATGCTTTTTATTTTTTTCCTAGTAGATCCTTAAAAAATCCACTGTCCACATGTTTATTTCTACATATGACATCCATGGAAATTGCATGGTATTATTTCGTGTGCATGAATGATTTTTTTGCTATCAATTTCGTTTTGATTCATTCTTCTTTGTTTTACTCAGTACTGTGCTTTGAGATCTGTCAGTGATGTTCTGTGTAACTCTAGCCAATTCCTTTGAATTACTCCACGGTGTTTCAGTAAACCCTTAGGTGGCCTACAGTTCTTTGCCATGATAGGCATTCTTGCGTATGTTCTCTGTTTATCTGTATGGAAGTTTCTCTGGGGTATATACCCAGGAGTAGAACTTGCATAATTGTAGGGTATTCACAAATTCAATTTCACTATTACGTTCATGCTGTTGCACATATATATGTGTATGTGTGTGTATACATATATATATATATATATATATACTACCACCTGTGCACAAGGATCCCAGTTTCACACATCCTTCTTAGAATTTGGTATAGTTCAAATTTCTAATTTTGTCAGTGTGTTTCATATAAAATATCTTTCTCTTTTTAAAAATTTTTTTAGAGATGGGGTCTTGCTTAGTGCCCAGGCTGATCTCAAACCCATGGCTTCAAGTGATCTCCTACTTCAGCTTCCTTAGTAGCTGAAACTACAGGTGTGAGCCACTGCAGCTGGCTGTCTTTCTCTTGCTAGAAATGTTGAGCTTCTCTCTGTGTCCTTATTAGCCATTCAGATTTCCCATTTCTGATTTGTTGCATATCTTAAAAGAATTAAAATTTTGGCCTGACCTAGAAGGGGATGTTACCCTTTTGGGGGACAAGTGTCTAATATATATTGAAATACACTGAATGTTTATGTCATCCCCGAAATTCACATGTTGAAATCCTAACCCCCAGGGTGATGGCATTAGAAGGTGGGCTTTGGTAGGTGATTAGACCACGAGGGCAGAGACCTCGTGAATGGGATTAGTGCCCCTATAAAAGAGACCCCAGAGAGACCCCTTGGCCCTTCTGCCATGTGAGGATACAATGAGAAGATAGTGATCTATGAGCTAGGAAGAGGCCCTCATCCGACACCATATCTGCTCGCACTTTGACCTTGGACTTCTCAGCCTCCAGAACTGTGAGAAATTTCTGTTGTTTATAAGCCAAGTCTATGATACTGATCCCCCATGCTCTATTTCCTCCAAATCATACACTGCCAGGATGTTGGAGCTTCAGTGGCCACTTCTTACGTCTGTCTGCTCTAACTGCGGAAGTTCTAGGGATCCAGAGAGCAAAGGTGCCAGCAAGTTAGAGAGGCAGAGAAATATGTGTTTTCCAAGCATGTCATGAAGAGTTCTGCCCGTTGCTAGACGCCTTTAGCCTTGAGCTTCTGTTTCAAAGAGGACTAATGTAAATAGCAGAGATTCAACCCAACCTGGTTTAAATAAAAAAAAAGGAAAGAATTGTCTCACAAAACTGAGAAGTCTAAAGGTAGGACTAGCTCCTAGGTCCTAAAATGGTACCTTCGGGACTAGCCACATCTTGGGTCTGCTTTTCTCTCTGTTAGAGTCATTCTTGGTGAGCTTGACCGAAAGTGACCTTTGGGAGCTCTAAGTCGTCATCCTTGCAGGCCAAAGACCCTAGCCGAAAGAGAGGGGAGCTTTTTTTGCCCATGTTCCAGCAGAAATCCTGGAGCGGATAGTCACAAGCTTCGATTGGTTGAAGGTGGGTCCCAAATGCACCTGTGGGAATGGTGATAGGGTCAGCAACACCTGAGTCAAGTGGCTGAGGCTAGGAGGAAATGGTTTCCTAAGGAGAAAACTGGGGTGTAGTCACCCGAAGAGCTGGGAACGGATCCCGGAAGGCAGAAAAGGCAGATGTCCACACAACAGGCAAATCCAGTGTGCGGTCGCATCTGTGTATTTCTCTATTGCTACCGCTGCTCTGCTACCAGGCGGCCTATACTGCACACACATGGTGCGCTAGCTACCTCTGCACCAAGCACTTTACGTACATTACCTCAGTTTATCCTCGGTGCACTTCCATGAGGTGGGTACTACCATGATCTGCATTTTAATGGTGAGAATTTCAAAGCGCAGGGAGGTTTCTCATAACTAATTCAATGTCACGTAGCCAGCCATGGGCAGAATCCAAACTCAAGCTCAGAAATGCCCTAACTTAAATCACATACTTTTAACCACTGCACTCTATAGCAAATAAAACAGCTCATCCCAGGAAAAGAGGACTGCCTTTATTCTGCAGATAGCATCACGCCAGTCCCCCTCCCCCCACCTTCCCCAGCCACCCAATTGTTGCACAGAAAGCACAAATCCATGTTGTCATTGCTTCTGATTTCTTTCTTGAAATCCCTGCTTTCCTCTCCATTCACGGACACTTCCTCTCCTGGATAAAGCTGACCACCCACGGGAGAGAACCGACGCTATAAAGGGACAGCTGGTTTTGGGCTTGTCTATAGCCAGCGATACACGTTATTTGTTTTTCAGTGGAAGATGATTTTGCCTGATTCCAAACTGGCTAAACCACTTTTGTTCAAACTTTCCAAACAATTTCATCCCTGGGGTGGAAACAGAGCACGGAATGATTTGGAGCAAAAGGACAATTTTCGCACGATTATAAGTGAGTGAAAACAGGAGGTTATAAAGGAAGTTGTCTTTCAGCCCTTAACTCCAGCACTTTGTAACCAAGAATTCTGTCTCCCAGGCTTTGGTGGTGGGAAAGTAATGATGCACAGTTGTCTGGAACCGCTTCTAGATGTTCCGTAATTAGAAACAGCAACGCTGACTCAGGAGTCCATCAGCTGGGTTGCAGAGTGGCCCCTTCACAGAAGAAAAAGAGAAAAAAAATGTTGCAAATGTGTAAAAATAAAAATTGAACAGAAATCAATAAATATGTCATATGTTTTAAAAGTGACTTGTATTTCTCCTTTCAACATTGCATTGTTGGATGTCTAATATAAATAACTCCTATTTGAGGAACGGACTGGAAGAAACGTTGAAAAATTTTCAGTAATGACAAGAAGGCAAAATCTCTTATTTGGGGGCGTGCAGTCAATAGGAAGAGACGTGGTTTAGTAGTGAGTCAGGTGACACAACTAGGAAGGTCATTTGTCTGCAAAAATGTATTTTGAAATTTGGTCCAGGATGGGATCAGTCCTGTCCCAATTTCCTCGAAGAGATTTAAAAGCTGGAAAATACCCAGCTATTGTCCATGACTCAGACACAGGCTTCCTGGAGACAGAGAAACACTTTCCAGAGTGTCTCTTTGTACTCAGTGATTTCTCAAGCCTTTGTCTTTCCATCTCGCAGTGAGTGTGATGACGTGGAACACGTGGAGAGCCTGTGCACACACAGACACACACACGCACACACAGAATACTAACGTTTAGACAGTAAGGCTTCTGTGGCATACAGCAGGAGAGAGAACAGAAGGCAGAAATGGGAAATTTTCTCACAGCGTGGAACAGGCCTGGACTTGGTGGAAGAACAGACTTTGCCTCTTACCTATGAGTGCATTCGTCGCAGCAGCTGCAGACGATGTAGCCACCGTCCTCTTTCCTGGGTCCGTCCCGGGCAGGCGTAGCCAGGTGACACGTGGGATTCAGATGCCTGCACCTTCATATGCCACTCTGCTCCATTCTTGGGATTATTCTGGAAGTAGACATGGTTGGGGCCTGGCACACTGGCATGTAGGTCTATTCTGCAAATGTCTGTTGCGACATTTACAGATCAGCATTAAAGGATCTGGCCAAGGGCTGTCCCTGGTCTTCAGTGCAGACTGTGAGCACTAACAGGCTCTTTGGCTTGTCCGGGAGGAACCGAATGATGCAGTGCTGTCTACGCGTCAAACTCCAGTGCCCTGGGGAGGCGCCACCCCAACCTCCCCCACATGGCTGGAAAACCGTGCCTTGCTCACACCTCTTCTCTGCACTCGAAGAGCTCACCAAAACACACGCCCATTAACAGAGGGAGACAGAAGGACCGACTGCTGACCTCGGACCTGACCCTGATGCTCCGCATTAGGTAGGCCTTTTGAGAAGCTTAAGAAACTTAATAATCATCAAATGTATTAATATAGAGAGCAAACATTTACTCGGTGGAATTCTATGCCAAGTTGAAGGCCAATGCATAAAATGATTCTATTTATGCAAAAAATAATTGTGTAGGGGATTTATAGGGTATGTATAACCACGTAGAAAAAAGATAGGAAGGGTGCACCTTGTTAACAATGATTAGTTCTGGGAGCAGAGTGGAATTAGTGGCGTTCTAAAGTATACTTTCACTTTCTGTTTTATCTTTTCTGTTTCTTTTTTATATTGGGTCTGTATTCATATATTACTGTGAAAATTCTTTATAATATTTTATCATTTCTTGTCATGAGATCCATATATACATATTTGTTTACTTTCTGTCTCCCTCATGAGGACAAGGACTATTTAGGGGGTGTCGAGGACTAGGGGATGTCTATTTTATTTACTATTGTATTCCCAGAACCTAAAAGTGTTCAACACAGATTAAGTGTTCAGTACATATTTGTTGATTAAGTGAATGAATTATTTAGAAAATAAAAAAATTGGAAAATGTACATGCTCCACACTGAGGGCTTAGTCTCTGGAACAGAGCCTGGCTTATGCTAAGTATTTAATATGTGAATTTAAATTAAATACTTTGGTGCATAAGGCTGCATGCTTGCTCTTAGAGCTTTTACAATCCAGACATTCACACTTGTAACCATGTCACAAAACAGATCATGAAAAGTCTCATAAAGAGGCATAAGCAAAGAGTGAAGGGGCTCAGAAAAGGGAGCTACAATCGCCATCAGAAGTCATCAGGGCAGGCTTCATGGAGGAGGTGGTGTCTGAGCAGGACTTGCAAGGATGATGTATTAGTTTCTTGGGGCTACTGTGACAAATCACCACAACCTTGGTGGCTTAAAACAACAGAAATTTATTCTCTTGTAGTTCTGGAGGCCAGAAGTCTCAAGGTGTTGGCGGGGCCCTCCTCCTTCCAGAAGCTCCAGGGAAGAATTCGTTTCTTGTGTGTTCTATCTTCCAATGGCTGCCAAAATCCCTGGTGTTGTGTAGCTCATGGCTGCATCACTCCAGTCTCCGCCTCTGACTTCTCATTGCCTTCTCCTCTGTGTGTGTCCGTCTAATCTCCCTCTCCCTCTGGTTTGTCAGAACACGTGTTGGCATTCAGAAGAATCCGAGCCGGAATTGGCAGGTGAGGGCGGTCAGCTGGACAGAGGCTGCAAGGCGACTTGGAGATTCCCAGCCTGCGCCACTGGCAGTGGTGGTGTTGGCCGACGTGGGCATGCAGGGCAGGATGACGTTTACAGTGGGCGGAGAGTGAGTTCGAGATGCTGGTGCACGTCCTGACACGGGACGAGGAAAGGCCACCACGGCAGCAGGCAGTCAGGATGCGAAGGAAGGGTCAGGGCAGAGCTTTGGGGAACGTCCACTTTGAGGGGAAGATGCCAGTAGGGGAGGCAGAGAGGGAGAGTACTCACCCAGGGAAGCCAATCGAGGAGCTGTGCAAGAGTGTCAAAGTGCCGCAGTGAGAACCAGTGTTTATGTATGTACTGAGGTGCTGGCCATTTTTCCCAAGTAGAACAAAGATGGCACACATCTGGTGTGGGTAGGACCAGGCTCCTGAACTCTTATCCCTTCAGTTACTCTCCCCTGTACCCCACCCACCTGTGCCTCCAGCCCCTGGGCATTTGTGCAATTTGAAACCCAGATTATCATCCTTCGGTTGACCCATAGGAGCTATTTCAGGTTTTATATAAGCCATAAGCCATAAATATATTTATAAAAATAAATATCCAGCCCAATCACAATAAATTATAGTCCTAAAATAGATTACTCTAACTTCCCATAGGAATATTACCCAGAATGACGATTTATCATTATTCTTTCTAGACAGGGCCATTTTGATAAAACTACTTTTAGAAATATTGTCTATTTTATTGTTAAGTATAAAGATCATTAAAACAAAATGTCACTTCATTTCAGAGCTAGAAAATGATGGGCTTTCTATTCCATCTAATGTAAGTTTTCTTACAGACAGCTAAGGGCCTTGCAATAAATATATCCTAGTTCCTGTTCTTACGTTGGCAATCAGGATGCTCATGGCCGAGTTCCACACCAGATTGCAGGAACACCTTGTATTTGGTTTTCTGATATAACCGTTCCTCTTGCTTTCACCTTTACCCAAGTCTTCTTCAATATCTGTCCCTTGGCCTACTTCTTTCTCTTAATGGCTTGGTGAGTAATGGTATCATTTATTGTAAGTCTGTTCAAATCTTTTTTGAAAGTTGGCAAGATGCAGAAACCAAGTAAGTGGGATGATGAAGACAGACTTTGGTTCCGCGACGGGCAGGTGATTGGGCCAGCTGGAAACATGGGCTTCGTTGATCCTTCTCAAGTTATACCACAGAGGCAGTGGCCAAAATATAAGTGTCACTTGTGGGACCAGGATTGTGTGCAAAACCTAAACCTCCCTGGCCTTGTGTAACCTGGGGCAGATGGAGGTGGCTCGAGGTTGTATGCCATCAAGAAGAGCAGGGGCAGCCATGAGAATCCTAAGGACCTTTGGGCAAGAGAGATCGGCCTTGTGTGGAAAGACCACCTTGCATCCCTACCCTGGGTGTTCCTTGTGTGGCTCGGGGTCCACAGAGAGGGGTGTGGGAGCCAGGAGAGCCTTTTTCTTTATTCTATTAAACAGCCCCTCCTGTGTTGATGATGAAGAGGGTGTCAGCCTTTGGTTGTCTCAATTGGATGGCTAATTTGCAGCATGATTCCATTAGCCTCCCAGGAACTGAAATGTACTCACCAACCAAGGTAGCCACACGCCTTGGCCTCTGCCGTGGAGCCTGGCACCGGGGCTGGGCAAGTTCCCAGCAGTTTGGTTGCAGCATTCCAGCTGAGCGGCCACCCTGAGTTCTGCCAAGAAGCTGCTGAGAAGCTGGAGGATTTCCTGCTGGTTCCCTGGCAGGGCTGCAGTTTCTCCTCCAACCGAGCCCACAGCTAATGACACCAGTGTCAGGATGACAGATCCAGAGTGCAGGGAGGTCCTAGACCAGGGGTCTATTGAGAGGCAGATCTGAAGAAGCTTTGAAAGTAGGCTGGCCGGTTCTACATAGGCCAGGAAAGCATTGCCTGGTGGATGGAATTCGAGACAGGGAGAGGGCAATGCCCAAGGCAGGAGCACGAGGATCCCATTCATGAGGAAACTTCGTTGGCCTGGAAATGCCACCTTCCACGCAAGTTTAGGTACTGTCTGTAGGAAGTCTTTTGCTTACCAACCTTCCCAGACCCTCCAACTCTTTGTATCCAAAGAGGGAGGCCTTATTCACAAAGGCATAGCTTGGGAAGTGGGTTTGGAGCCCCTTGGAATTGCACCGTCCCTCTGCATCCTCTGACTTTGAGTGGCTCCTGGAGTCCTGGCAAAGCCTCAGACACGTTTCCCCCAGAGGTCGGAGCTGGGCTCCGGGAAAGGCTAAAACACCCTTAATGAAAACATACCTACAGTGAGGGCGCATCCCAGGAGCTGAAATAACAGAAAGGTGTCCTGGAAGGATCCAGTCCAGGGACACTCAAATCTGTGTGTGCGCCACGTTTTTTAAAGCTGCTTATACCTACAGAGGCCTGTGCACTGCCCCTGATCTGCTGAATCAGAATCTCTGAGGCTGAGTGGATATTTGTCTTTTTAAAGCTCCCCAGGTATTGCTATTGTGCAGGCAGGGTTGAAATCCAAAATGCTTATTCCACATCTGGGAGATGGGCCCAGAAAAGTGACTCACCAAGGCTGGCCGAGCCTGGCCTGGAACCCAAGTCTTCCAGGACCCAGTCCAATCTTATGTTACCCCGAGGACTGTCGGGCCTCCCTGGATGTGGCCTGCCCTGCTCACCCCCACGGCTCCCTTGTGCCCTCCTGACCTCACTTGGATGCACATGCTCTACTCTTCTTTGTGTTCCTGGTGTGCTTGTTCTATAACCCGCTTTTCAGGGGAAAAAAAGTATCTACTTATCTCTCTGATTCCATCATTAAATCATAAGACTAATGAGGTTGTAGATTACAATAAATCAAACTCTAAGCCATATTCCCAGAGCAATGGCTGTGGCCCCACAGGGTCTGGAGGAACATAGAAGTTGAATCGCTTCCTGAATAGAAGACATCATAGTATAGTGGAAAGGGAATCAGTTTTTGAACCTGAGCTTTGAATCCTGGCCTCACTGAGCTTCTGTTTCCTCATGTGTACAATGAGGCTCACAAGGCTTCCGTGGCGATCACATGAGTTAAAATATGGAAAGCATCTGCTTTATTACACGGATGATATAGTCAGGACAGGCTAGGTTTGCTGCCGTAACAAAAAACCCCCAAATCTCAGTCCATAAAACAAAGCTTTATTTGTCCTACATACTTCATGTTCAAGGAGGAGTTGGAAAGGGGGCTGTGCTGGCAGTAGCACTCAGCCCAGGATCTCCATTGCCAGCTCAACATCGGACTTCGGGTTCACAGTGACAGGAAAGGAACATGGAAAATCACTCACTGGCTCTAAACTATTCTCCCCTGGAATTAACATACATCATTCCATTCACATTGCAGTGGCCAAAGCAAGTTGCAAGGACACATCTAACTTCGAGGGACGTGAGCTCAGGAGAAGAGAGTCAGAGGTGGTGGTGAGCACTGGGAATGCCCACACTGTGTGTCAGGACCGACTATTGCCCTGGTGGCAGAAAGAGATATTAGCACGCCAAGACTGGAGCCCAGGCTCACATCTCCCACGGCATGCGGCTACCAAGGGACCGTTTTCTGTTGCATGAACTCTTCCCTCTTCTGAGTCATTTGCCTCTCTTGTGGTCAAACACTGGAAAGAAACATTTCCAATGGGTTACAAAACGGTCTGCGCAAATAGAATGAAATTCCATTGCCAAGCTAGTTCAACGATTGTTTCTTCTTTCAGGGTTTATAACTCTAAATGGCTTACGCTTGTCAGCAATAGGACTTTCTCTGTAAACAATGGAATTTGAGGTATGATTTACAAAAGATATATCACTCTTCAATGCATGCTTTTGACCTGGGGGTGCAGGGTAAGTTTACATCCTGTGTCACTGAGCGGTTATTGCAAAGAGCTCCTCTTTCAGCCAGCCTCCTCTGGAAGCCTCCCCACCATTCTCACTGGGGGAGCCCTGCCTTTGCGGGGGGTGTCCCAGCTCCGCAGAAGCTGCTCAGGCAGCAGGTCCACTAAAATTCTGACCCATTAAAATGAGAGGAGAAGAGGGGAGAGATTCAGCCAGCAGATCTCTCCCAGCTTACATAAAATTCTTCCTTATGAACCAAAAGCACACCTGGAAGTTCTTTCAATGACTGATTATATATGCATATAATATTCGGCTCCTGCTACAACCCAGGTTTCGTTCCAGGCTTTGGGATTTGGCAATGAGTAAAACAATTCCCTGCTCTCGTGGGGTTTACATTCTCGGGAAGAAACAGAAAAACAAAGAAACTCACCGGTAAAGAATTCTACTTTAGGCAGAGTACATGATAAAGAAAGATGCTCTCTGTTTTAGGAACGGATTGCGGGACACTGAAGTCCAGTAAGTGGGGAGCTCTGAGCAGCTGGCAGCAAAAGGACCTGCTGGTCGACCCTGAGACAGAACAGGAGTTCAGAAAACAACCCCATTTTTGCCCAGCCCATCCCTGCACCCCATCACCCTGGTAATTGTTTTTCTTGGCATTCCAGGGTAGTAGGTCACATTAGATTCTTTTCTTTCAAATAGTCTACTGACATCAAAGTGGAAGGGATGTAAGGTAAAAAGAAATAAATCGGGGAGGATTCCGCATGTTTCACAACTGCTTTCATGTCCAGGATGTGCAGGAATGCCGGGGTGGGCACACGTTCTGTTATCTCCCCCGGTTCAAGGAAGAATGGTGGGTGGGAGTGCGGTGTCCAAATGCAGAAATGATCTGGACTGATAGCAGGGCAGCGGGCTGCACAACAGCAAGAGTCAAGGGCAAGATTTTTCAAACTGAGATAGTGTGGCAGATAACACAGGGCTTAGATTGAGCCATAAAACATGCAAACCGGTGGGAGCCGGCGGAGGTGATAGGAGGAATGTGGAGAGACAGAAACGAGGCCCTACTGCTTGCTGTGTGCCCTTGGGAAGGGCATGTCCCCTCCTGGAGCCCAGATTTTCTCACCTATAAAGTGGCATCTGTAAGTAGGACTCTTCCATGTCTCGTATCTTCCTGAATACTTCTGATTTGGGGACAATTTATTCTATTTTCAAACAACAATTGGTTAGCCAAAGAATCAAAAGCAATGTCATTTTTATAACTTAGCCTTGGTCCTTGGGCTTCAGAAGTTTGCAGTCTGACGGAGGAGTTAGTGTGAGCATGTGGCAGAGATTACAGAAGTCTCAAGCAGCACAAAGTCGAGAGGGGCCTCAAGTCTTCAGTAGAGAAGGGTTCTTAAAGAGGGGTGCCCTGGAGGAAGCTGTGGAGGATCCCTGGGGGAAGAAATTTTTAGTGCTGATGAGAAGAAGGCTGGTGAACAGTCAGAGCATGATAATTGGAAGGTATGGAGGGTATTGTCCCTGTCTGTTGTCCATTACCGAATGAGCCCATTATAGTGCTGGGCACACAGAGCTCAAAAGAAGTTTAATTTTTAAAAACTTCTTTCTGAGTCCTCCTTCTTTTAAATGAAATCTATATACTCTTTATAGTGCAAATTTGGCAATACGCCTCAAAAAACTTCAAAATGGTCAGACCTTTTCATCCAAAAGTTCTACATCTAGAAATGCAGACTCAAGAAATAATCAGGGCTAACAATCACTATTAATTGAGCTCTATGTGCCAGGCATGACCGAAGCAAGTTATGCATACTATTTTATTTTTTTCTCACAATAACCTGTAAGGAAGGTATTATCCCTTTATCTATGTGTAAGAAAAATGAGACCTAGAAAAGTTTAATGAATTGGCCTAAAGTTATATCCAGCAAGTGGTAAAGCCAGGATTTGAATCCAGGTCTGAGTGATTCAAAAGCCCATTCCCAATGTCCACAATTTTCTTCCTTTTTGGGCACAAGCATAATGATTTATGCATAAGGATTGATTAAACCAATGATAGTTCATTCATGTTGAATATTACAAAAACATAAAAAATGATGTTGTAGAACACTTTAATGTCATGAAAAATTATTTATAATATGTTATGCTAAGTAGAAACAGGTTATCATATATTGTGTACAATGTGAGCCCAGTTTTATGAAAAGATAAGATAGTGGTTATATGCTAATAAAATAAAATATTGATATTTATTATGTGTTATCTTGGGATTGCAGATGTTTTTATTTTCTTATTCATGCATTTTGTAGTTTCAAAATTTTCTTAAAGGAAGTGACAATGCTTTTTTAACCAGAAAAAATAAGGAATGTTACAAAACAGTTTGCTCTTAATCATAAAACTTAATACCTGGACAGAAATTTTGGAAACTACTTAAAAGGAGAAGAAAGGAAACAGTCATCCTAATTTTGCTACTCAGCTGCCCAAGGATAACTATTTTGATATATTTCCTTTCAGTCTTTTATCTGTGCTTGATCTGTTTATTAGTTTATTTTACATAGTTGTGCTCAGGTTAAATGCGAGCTTTGTTGTTTTAGTGTCAAATAGGAGCAAGAAAATTGCATTCTTGTTTGACTGTTTTCTTCACTTGACTGTAAATTCTTTAAGGGCAGGATGATTTCTTCTTGTTCATTATTATATCTGCAGCTCACAATTCAGTGCCTGGCACATTATAGATGCTCAATAAAATGTTTGCGGCATGACCGAGTGGTGGAGTAGAGAGGAGGGAGAGGCTATACAGTTTTGTATAATCTGAGCAGAAGTTTTGCACTGGAAGATTTTGGAGAGAAGGCCAGCGAGACGGGGCAGGCGAGATGGGGGGCCGTGGGGAGGACCTTCATGGTCATGGTTGGAATTGAGACTTGACATAGGAGGCCGCCGGGACTCACTCTGGCCTTCCAAGTGGGGATGTTGCATGATCAAAACCATGGAACGGAAACGCGATTCTGGCAGCTGTGCGGTGGACGGCTGGGTTGGGGAGCAGCAGAGGGGAAGGGCTGAAGGCAGGGAGGTAGGGAGGCTGCCCTCGCTCGGCCCAGCCAAAAGACGCTTGCGACTAATCCCTGCCTGCGGGGGCTGGGCTTGGACGGGGGCTGCGAGTGCGCACATCCATGGAAGAGGGTAACCCGCGCTCTGCTTCCAGGGCCCGCGTCCAAGGGAGGCAAAGCAGCGAGCAGAGTCCAAGACAATGGGGGGCGGGGCTAAGAGCTTAGCCGGCTCCGGGTGCCAGCAGCCAGCGACACCGAAGTTGAAGAGCCTCCTCCCCAATCCCCCATCTCTTTTGGCTTCTTGGTTGCCTGGGTGTACAGAGGAACAAATTTGCGGTGTGGAAGGGTTCCAGGCCAGTCATCCATCATCCGCAGTGAATACTCGCTAAACACTCAGCGCGCACTCGGCAGCCGTGCCCTGTCCAAGGCTCTGGCGGCAGTCCAGGGCCTGCCCAAGGTGACTTGCCAGATTCGCCCTTGAACTCTGCTCTCTTCTCTGCTCCAGTCCCCTGTTTTCTTTTAATCCAGAAAAAGCAACAACAAACAGTTCCCAGAGCCCTCCCTCCTCGGCATGTCCCTCCCTGCGGTTTGGCAGAGAAAGCGCCCGGGCAGTCCCTGGGAAGATTACCTAACCCGCGCGCCTCGGGCCGCCGGGCGGGGCGCTGCACGCCCCGGGAGAGCCCCCTGCAGGCCCCCCAAAGGCCGGGCAACAGCTCAGCCAAGCCTCAGTTTCCTCAGCTGTAAAACGTGAGCGGTAGAAGCCCCTCCACTTACTGGTGTGTTGTCAAACTCCAATGCAGGAGCACTCGTAAGCCTTGTAAGTACTGCATTTAACATTCATTAAACAAGTACTTGTATTTAATACTATTAATTATTAGTATAAGTGCGCTCAGCGCTGCTCTTAGAGGTAATATGAGGACTCCAGCTGGGCGATTTTCTTCTAATTCGTTCTTGTAATACAGCGCTAGCTCATCCGGGCAATGGTCGTGTATGTTCCCATGTCTTTAAATGTTTTATGATGATGTTTCCACCGGGTATTTGTGCAGTATGATGGACCTACACAAATAATGTTTCATGTCTTAAAAAGGAGTGACATACAAAGCATGATAAAAAGAAAACCAAAATCGGAAATCCTTACCTAATAGACTTGTGAAATTTAGCTCAATTTTAACACATATAACAGACGAAAAAATGGAAATACGGCACCAAGAAAAGGGGGTTAAGACGGGGTGCCAGAAGGCAGAGCCACGTTTCGAGGATACCACGACCACTTTCTCTGAGGGCCTCGATTCTATGCCACTTTGGCATGATTGGAAGGCACCTAGTTAGGTCGTACTCAGGTGGATTGCCCTATGTCCCCATCACACCTGTGTCTACCTGGAAGCACCAACTGCCCTGACCTGAAACTCTGCTTTCCTTGGCCATCTGCTTGCTCCGCCTCCCCTCTTGCAGTCAGCGGCTGCCCCAGAGCAGGGGCTGGCACGAAGCAACCTCGCTTTGGGCAGCACCATTCACTCTGATGACCATTGGATTGCGAATGGCCGGTGGGCGTGTCCAACGAATCCGTGGAGGCGGAGGGCATTGTGGAGGTCAGGTGGGTTTAAGTGGATTAGGCCAGAGCATCTTTTACCCCAAGGGCTGGCTCTCCTTCCTTCTCTCTCTCCAACACACGGGATGGTGGCAACTTCAGTTGAGTAACTACAATGGTGAGAATTTTGCTAGTACAATTGACTCAAAAGGAAACAAGCTCTAAGTGTTGTCAGGCTTATCTTGTGATGGATTTGAGTGACTTCATTTTGGAAGGTGATTAACTTGTGAGAATTTGTGGAATGCGTTTTTAATTCCTCTCGGATTGGGCTGATGGAAGTCACCCACGACGACTCTAAAGGCAGTTTGGGAAGTCCATCAGATGATTTCAGCTCAGTGGATTAGTCTTAAGAGATGGACCATGAAACCTGCTGTCAGTACTTTATGTGGCTGGGAAATCCACTGGGATTTAACTCGAGTAGCTGGGTTTTCTCACCTGCAGGACCAAAACTATCGTGTCCAGCTTCTGTGCATCTCTCAGGGTGAGGGACAATAGGAACTCATACAATTTCCCCCAGAGAGCTTTGCGGAGGGAACATGCCAAGTCTGAAGTCTGTGTGCTTGGGCCCTGCTGCTGACTGCCAGCCAGCCAGGAAGGGGAAAGTGGGGCTGCCCCTCCCTCCCACGTGGGCAAGTCCTCTGACGGCCATGCACAAAGCTGAATCACGGATTTTTAGAGTAAGTCGGTCAGTTTGCTAAACATAAATGTCAAGTTTTAAATAACACAAACTTGAAATAAACCGTTACAAAAATTTTTTTTTTGAAACAAGGTCTTGCTCTGTCGCACAAGCTGGAGTGCAGTGGTGCAATCATAATCATAACCTCATTGTAACCTCCAACTCCTGGGCTCAAGCGATCCTCCTGCCTTAGCCTCCCGAGGAGCTAGGACTACAGGCACATGCTACCATGCCCAGTTAATTTTTTATTTTTGGTAGAGACCTGGGGTCTCACTATGTTGCCCAGGCTTTAAAACACACAGGGGACAGTTTCTATCAAATCTAAAATCTATATATTTCTTTTTATTAAAGAAAGATGTTTTCATTTCTAACAGTAATGCAGGTACCTAAAAGTTTGTGTTCGGCTGGGCGCGGTGACTCGTCCCTGTAATCTTAGCTCTCTGGGAGGCTGAGGCGGGCAGATTGTTTGAGCTCAGGAGTTTGAAACCAGCCTGAGCAAGAGCGAGAACCCGTCTCTACTAAAAATAGAAAGAAATTAATTGGACAACCAAAAATATATAGAAAACATTAGCCAGGCATGGTGGCACATGCCTGTAGTCCTAGCTACTCAGGAGGCTGAGGCAGGAGGATCGCTTGAGCCCAGGAGTCTGAGGTTGCTGTGAGCTAGGCTGACACCACCGCACTCACTCTAGCCCGGGCAACACAGTGAGACTCTTTCTCAAAAAAAAAAAAAAAAAAAGAGTTTGTGTTCGCAGAAAAGTCAATGGAAGGAAAAAAATTCACCGTAAGTCGTATTACCAAAGTTTAACCATTGCTAATTTTGCGTGACCTACATAATATGCAGAAGTGTTTGAATGATGCAAAATCTCATGAACATGATCTTAAAGGAAGGCTGAATACAAGACTTCATTTGGCTCTGCCTTTTAGAGGCTGGAATAATTTGGGTGTCCGCTGTGAAGTTAGCAGCAGGATGGGTTTTCCAGGCTTTGCTAGGCCACCTGCACAGGAAAAGCAGGTGTGAGAGCAAAGGCCATCTGCCCCTGGAAGGGGCAGTGACATCCTGAGTTCTGCTCCTTAAGGGGACTGGCATTTGAAAAAGAAATACAAACTTCCGGACAACACCAGTTCCCACATTTAGGTGCATATGGGCATCATGAGGCAACCAAGATTTTTGCGTATCCGTGAGTGGATTTAGCTCCAGTGGGGGCAGAGATGGGAGGATGGATCTGAAGTCCTGGCTTATGATTGGAGAAGGGGCTCCCTCCAGCACCCTGGGAAATAGACAAGACAGAGCTGGGCTCCTGCCATGGTCAGAGATATGTTCTTATCAGAGAAATGTGTCCTCCAAGATCGCATGGGTACCTGTTAGGCCTGGGATCTGCCCTGAGGTTGAGGTGCTGCTGAGACTTGTGGCATGTATGAGTGAGAGGCTTGGCTTATGTGGGGTACCTTGGGGCCACGCTATCAACTAGAGGAACAACGGAGACCAATTTGTGAATGGAAATCATTACTGAGAGCTGCCTTACCAGTTACTCAATGAAATCTGGAAGAAAAAAATCAGTGTCAGGCAAGAATGTTTAACATACCATGGACCAGACAGAAGAGCTAAAGGATTTTTTTCAGGGCTTGGTTAGGACGTTTCCCAGAAATTGTAGCCAGTGCCTCCCATCCTGCTGTATATGAACAACTTGGAAAGCGTCCTGGCAGCTTAGGAAGTTTCACTTGTCCTGCTTTCAATTCCAGGCTGAGAGTTGACAGATTTTAGGTGTGAGTAGAAAAGGTCCACACTATTCATGCGCTAAACCTCTAAAATACCAGGCTGCCCCAGAGCAGGGGAGAAACTCACTTTTCTGTGTGGTTCCTGCTTGCAGACCGGATTGCAGTTATTGTCAAAGGATTATAGCTGGCCCAGAATTGAAGGAGAAATGTGCACATGTACCAGCCCAGGGCCCGCTGCGTTCAGAAATGATCATACAGAAGTGTTCCAACTTGAAATCCACCTTTACACTGAAAAAAGAAAAAAAAAATGCAGGTGAATAACAAGAACCAAGTTACAGGGGAATTGCTTAAACTGCTTGAGGACAAGTAACATTCAAGGTATTTTACAGGTATTCTTTGCATAACATAAGTGTGCCAGTTAAATCAATCCAAAAATTTAATGCAGTCCTGCAATAACTTGAATTGTCAATGCATCTGGACAAGAAATTCTAGACAAGTGATATTCTGAATACCTGGTTCATGAAAATTCAAGCAAACTGAGGACTCTCTAGCCTTAGCAATCACGCTGGAGGTTTTACGGGGAAGGGGTGACTTAGAGACTCCCCCAGTTATTGAACTGACAACAGAACGGTGATCCTATCAGAGTCGTGGAGGAGTGCCACCGAATGCCCCTGCAATGAGCTTTCTGTAGTCAGTATATTTGATTTCTCTTCCCTCTTGGCCATCTCTGCTCTTCTCATCTTTTTGAACTGATAATGTATTTCTAATCTAAATTATCATTTCTACTTCTGTGGCCATAGCTATCTACCCTTTCGTTCCTTGTTCTCTGTTTTAACTTCCCCCTTCGTTGTTACATTCTCTGTACCTCAGTGGCCTCATCTGTAAAATGGAATAATAATGGTACATTCTGAATGTCATTGTTATATAGATCACATAAGTAACACATGTGAAGCAATTGGAGTAGGGTCTGTACTCCACATAGTAAATGCTCAATAAATATTAGCTGTTAATGTTATGATTGTTGTCATTATTGCTATTATTATTATACCTGTTTCCTCCTGTTCTGCTTGACTTGTGTGCTGGCGAGGTTCACTTTTAAGGGCATTGATAGTCTTTGAGAGTAGCACTTTCTTTTGGCTAGCAAAATCACTGAATCTTAGCAAATTTCCTGCTTTTGGCTATTTTTGGCTTATTTTCATTACTGCTTATGCCTGAAGGACTCTGATTATTTCTGGGTTTGTGGCTTTTCTTGGCAGTTGAAATGAATTAAATTGCATTGAGATATTGAGTGTCTGAGCTGAATAAGGAGAGTGCCCCTGAATTTGAAACTAATAAAAATGTATTCCATTGAAAATGTTAATAGCCTGAACTTCCCAGTGATTCGTTTTTGCTTTATTTCCTATTAGTCTGAGTTAGTGGAGCATTTTATATGTGTTGAGAAGGTATGTTTTGTCAGTTTGTGTATGATGCACATTTTTTGTGTTTATATTGGGAGAAGAGAATAGGAATGCTTATATTTACAATTAAATTATTGCTATGAACTTTGTTCAAAGTAAATAGTAATGGTGTGTGAGGAAGTCCTCATTTGGAGGTTGTCCCCTTTTTGTATCTTGCTTCTGCTGCAGGTCACTCCATGCAGAGAGCAGGTGGTTCCCTTGCAGAGTGAGGCAAAAGTTTTTCCCTTTACAAACGTCCTCATTTGTTTATTTATCTATTCAGGTATTCATTCATTAGATGTGTATTTATTGATAACCTACTATGGGCTTTGTGGGAGCAGCGACAAGTGAAACAGTTCCTGTTCTTATAGACCTTTCTTCTAACAGGGGAAACAGAAACTCAACTCTTAAATAACCAAATAACAAATTGGATGGTGGTTAATGCTATGAAGAAAACACTGAGTAAGAAGCCGAGTAAAGATGCAGGTGGAGGGTATGGGTTTATCTAGAGAAGCCCTGGGACACCTTCTCTGATAGGGCAGTAATTGAATGAGCCATGAAGAAGCGAAGGCACAAGGCGCTTAGCTATCCAGAGGAAGAAGAGTGGGACGGGCTGAAGGGAAGCAAGTGCAAAGGCCCTGAGGTGGGACGATGTTCAAGAACATACTGAAGGAGCACAGATACCCAAGTCTTAAAGAAAGGGAAGAAGGGCAAGAATTTGAGGTATATACGAGGCCATAGTCGAGCTGATTTAGAGCTCCAATTTGAAAGAGTGGATGTTCCGGATGACAATAAATCACACATTTGTATTTTGAAGATCTTAACTTTAAAATAGGCCAGAACTAGGAGGAAGGTTAAATCTTGTTTGTCAGATCCAAATATGAAGTGGCCGTTTGGTTCACTGTGAAGCAGAAATTTGAACTGTATCTTAGCCCGCTGCTGTGATAGTTCATCTTCCATGGGAGAGCGCGTGCGTGTGCGTGTGTGTGTGTGTGTGTGTGTGTGTGTGTGTGCGCGAGTGTGTGTGTGTGTCAGTGTGTGTGGCCAGGGTGGTGTAGGGGTAGAGGTGGGGTGGGGACAGGGATGAGGGTGGCGTGGAAGCCTCACATTTGCCATCCTCTCAAGAGGAGGTATTTGTTTTGCATTCAGATTTCCAAGAGCTCCCTTGTTAGCTGAGGGTGGAACAAGAGCTGGGAGAGAGAAGCTCCCGCAGCGATTCCTGCCCTCTCAGCCCCAGTGTATGCGCCCCACTTCCATCCAGCCCCCTCATATGCCCGCACTGGGCACTTGGGCAGCGACAGTGA
>CAUYSK010096683.1:0-27242 GCA_963575035.1 Avahi laniger | reverse complement strand
TTAATTTCTTTCTATTTTTGGTAGAGATGAGGTCTCGCTCTTGCTCAGGCTGGTCTCGAACTCCCGAGCTCAGAACGATCCGCCCACCTCGGCCTCCCAGAGAGCTAGGATTACAGGCGTGAGCCACCGCGCCCGGCCTCTGACTCTGTTCTTTAGAAGCAACTCACCAAGTCCAGCCCAGTCCACACTCAAGGGAGAGGAATGCAGCTCCACCTTTGAAGAGAAGAGCAAAGGATTTGTGGCTATATTTTAAATCATCGGAATGACTGTGTTTCCCTCCAGGCTCCTCTCAGCTACCACAGGACACACGTCATTGTCAGCCTATATTCAGATCCCCTCAGTCCGCTCTTCCATACGCCCCTGCACTAACCTAATAGATCTGCTTGGTGATCCCGACATGTGCATGGTACTTCCCATCTTTTCGGCCTTTCTTATCATTGTTCCTTTGAACAGGAATATTCTACCAACGTTTTGGCATAGTCAGATCCTATTCACCTATCAAACTGAGCTTAAACTTCCCCTTCTCCATAATGCCTTCCCCTGCGTCCCCACTGAAATTCTAAAAGCCCTTTGTATCTTCCACAGTAGTAGTCAGGGTTTTTTGTTTTTTTTTTTCTTCAAATTATACTGACACCCATGTCTTATCTTCCCCAGTTAGACCATAAGTTCCTTGAGGGTAAGGCCCAGGCACATTACAATATATTCGAGACTGCTCTCCTGCATAATCAAATCTTTACTGGGAGCTAGATCAAGGGTCAGAAAATGTTTTCTGTGAAGGGTCAGATAGCAAATTTTTTAGGCTTTGCAGGCCATCTGGTCTCTGTCTTAACTACGCAACTATGCCATGTAGTACGAAAGGGGCCATAGACAATCTATGAACATACCACTATGGTTCCAATCAGATCTGGGTGCCAATCAAATCTTATTTACAAAATAAGCAGCAGGATGGATCTGGCCTAGGGTCCATGGTTTGCCAACCATGGAACTAAAATAGCTCCTAGGTATTGTCAAGCTCTAGAATTGTAGGATTTAAATACAGAAATTGCTGTATTGCTGTAATTGTAATTGGTGTAATTACTTTTTTTTTTTGGAATTTTTTTCTGTTGTGGAATTATGGGTTTTTTCCTCCTGTTTCTACTATCTGTATGCATTTCCTTTATAAGAAAAAAAGATATTTCAAATTTACGAATCTTTCTCTTTCATAGTTTTAAGAATAGTTTTAAAGAAACAGGCTGGATGAAGTATACAAATGTAATTATATATGAACAATTTTTTTACCATCCTTCTAATATGAAAGTCTCTAATTCTTCCATATTTTCCTATCTTATGTGAAAAGCAATTCATTTTATTCCCAGCTGTAGCAAGACTACAGTTCTGTCATGGATAAACAATAATTTCTATTTAAAACTGAGCTTTAGACTGTTGTTCTAAAAAATGATTTTAATTTCATCTTTGACTCATGCATTTAAATTATTGGCTTCTTTTATAAGAAGAGATATGCATGAGCAGTAATAGTTTAAGAATTAGTGACCCACAGTCACATACATGAATACTAATGTGATTATTTAAAAAATGAAGTTGAGCTCCATAAGTGTATAATACAAAAATAAATAATTGTCAAGTTTTATTGAGACGGCAAGAGGATGTGTAGGGATATAAGTTTGAAAGATCAAATTATGGGTTTTCAAGAGGAAATAACATTGCTCAACAAAACCACTCTTAAAAAATTCAACTCACCTTTACAACAGTGGATATGAGGCTTGGAAACTACTCAGGTGACAAATGAAACTTGCTGTTTTTAGGGAAATGTCAGGATGCAAACTATATTCTTGTTTGAACAGAGCTAAAAGAGAGGGCACTATGTGTGTTTGACAGTGACAAATGGCTTCCAAAGAAAATAGGGCAGTGTCTGTCTGGTCCTGCCTTCAGGGAACCTGTTTAGCTGGCTGTCAAACCTTTGGTCTCCTTTCTGTCCCCAAGTGATCATGGGAAATGATCATGAATTACTTATTGTCTTAAAATTTGCATAGACTTCTACATTTCAACTAGTTCACATCACCTGAAATTCTATATACAAGGAGAGAAGTGGAACATTAATGAATAAATGTTCAAGACATTCAAGCCAGTTTTTGACTGTCTTCTCTGTCTTTTCTGACCACAACTCTTCCCTGGTTCCCTGTGGGACTTTGAGGAAAACATATGTCAGCCTCAGTATCTCGAGTTCAAGAGAATAAAATGAATAAAAAAAATACTTATCTCACAAGTGAGAAGATACATACTTCATTCAATTCTGTGACAGTGAACTGCAAAGGATGGTCCAAATTTGATTGTTGTGTTATTATTTTGTTGAGTTAGAGTGGGAAACTGATGGAAGAATCTAGAAAAGTTTTTTATCAACATAATGCAAAGATCACCATTTTAATTATGGGATGTTAATTGTAGGTAATAAAGTTTATTAAAATGTTGTTTAAGAATATGATTGTCTTGTCAACAAGAGAATGGATAAATAAATTATGGTTCATTCTTACAATATGATACTACCTAGCAATAAAAAAGAATAAACTACTGGCACCCATAAGACATGAGTGAATCTCACAGACATAAAAATGTTGAGCAAAAGAAGACAGACACAAATGAGTACTAACAGTATGATTCCATTTTTATGAAGTTCAAGAACAAGCAAACTAACATATGGTGATGGAAGCCAGGACGGTAGTTAATTCTGAGTGGAGATGAGGTATAGATTGGGAAGGGGCATGAGAAAACCTTACAGATTCTTGAACTCAATGGTAGTTATACGGATCTATACATTTATAAAAATTCATCAACTGTTCTTAAGACTATTAAAGTATATGCACTTCACTGTACTTATGCTAACCTCAATTTTCAAAATCCCTAAAGTGAAAAATTAAGAGATTGTCAGTAACTATAAAACAATAGTAATCATAGAAAAGATCCAACAGGAAACCAGCAAATGAATAAGTGGGAAATACAAAGTTGGGAGTATAAATGAAGAACAAAGGAAAAGAGAATGAAAACAGAGGAAAGGAGGAGGAGGAGGAAAAGCAAGAAAGAAAAACACTGACTTCAAATAAAGGACAAGAAATGAATTAACTATGTGCTTAACCTCTATAGAATTCTATATGATCTATAATTTCTTCGCACCTTTATTTTCATCTCCTATTTTCTCATCAGGAAGAATAAATTGGCAATAAGAACTATAATTTTGGAATAAAAACAAAGAAATGAGGTAGAGGAAAATAGCCCTATGATCCTATATCAAAACATGTTAGCAAAGTACAAAAGCGAAATCAGTGTGGCAAGGGTGCAAGAGTACACAGGCAAACTAAGTGAAAAATAGACAACCTGAAACAAGCACCACTTAATTTAATTAGTATAAAAGAGTTATCAAACATGAATGAGAATGGGGAAATTGTTCAATAAATGATGTTAATACAATTGCTTAAATCCTGAATATCCATCCCAGTGTAGAACCAGATCCATTCCCCAGGGGAACAAAAAGCCCAAAGGCCTTAGGAGATCTGATTACTAGGAAGAATAAGCATTTGCAGAAAAGCTGAAATAAATGTCAACAATGAAGACTGAGTTAACCAAGAACATGTTACAAGAAGCACAACTATTTGTCGTGTTGTCAGAAGCTCATAGACGTATCCACAAGTCTTTCTCTTCCAGGGGTTCAGAGGCAACCCAAGAGAGATATGCCTATTACTGTCCCTTTTCTATATTGTGACAATATCATCCTCTTCTCAATTCCTTTTGATGGAGATGGTGTCCTCTCAGGGTCCTACATACCCATGCACGACAGCATGCTCTCTTGTGCATCTACTTTTCAGCTTTTGATAATAGTATTCTGGTGAGACAAAGAGAGTAAAAGTAGAAGGACGGGCTCGTATATAAGACTTCATAAACTTCATGCTAATAATCTATAATGCAATTAAAAAACATGCCCTACAGTAATAACCTAAAACCTAGACAAACATATATGTTCAATAATATGTACTGCAAAGTGGTTTATAAAAGTAGTAGAATTTGAAAACCTGTGTGTCCACCTAAAGAGAACTGATGACATAAATTGTAATATGTCCATATGGTGGAGCATTGTACAACCAGTGAACGTTGTGAAATTGAACAATGAACAAAGCACTTGGCAAGGATTATGCCATTTAATTCTCATAAAACTCTATGAGATGTGTGTTATTACCACTCACATTTTACAGAGAAGGAAACTGAGGCTCAGCCTGGTTGTTGGCTGGAGTCCTCAGTTCCTTACTAGTTAGACTTCTACGTATGGTGCTAGAATGTCCTCAGGACCTGGTAACCCAGTTCCCCCCAGAGCAAGTGGTTCAAAAGAAGCAAAGCTGGAGCCACAGTGTGTTTTCTGCCCTAACCTCAGAAGTGACATGTCGTCATTTCCACAGGGTCCTATTGGTGACACAGGTCAGCCCTATGCAGTGTGGGAAGAGAGTGTGAACACCAGGAGGCTGGCCACCAAAGGGACCTTCAGGAGGGCGAGCTGCCCCCAAGTAAGGCCTTGGGTTTCACTGGCCAACCAAAGACCAAGCCACAGAGGCTGGTGCTGAATATTTTCTGCCACATTTTTGGTTACTGAATCTCTCCATTCTAGGAGTTATTTTTTCAGAAACTAAAGAACAAATTTTTCCTTGCTTGACGATGTTGAGGACCTGGTGGTGTTGATGGCTAACAAGCATTCATGTACAGGTGTAAGGCCCAGAGGCGAGAGGGCCCTCAGATGAAGTCAGCCCCCAAGGAGGACCACCTCTTTGGTCCATGGCCTCCTTTCCTCCTTCAGACTGTCAACTCCTCGCCTTTTCCACATATACCTCTCCCATTCAGCATACTTCCATTTGGTAGGCAAATTGTTCATGCCTTCATTCTTCAAATAGCATTGAGTGAGTCCCCAGCACCTCACTTCCAGGTGCTGGGGACTCAGGACTGAGCATGCTCAGGAGAACAGGTAGGCGACGCATGTGGACAGAGCTCCAAAATCTCCTGGCCCCACCAGTATAGATACACACAACCATCACAAATTAAGTTAGAAGACTGCAGTTCAGTTTTCCAACAGTAAGTAATTTCCAGCACCATGACTGCAGACGTGTGCCCTGGGATAAGGTGAGTAATGTTCCAAGTCACTGACGTGAATCAGGCCAAGGATTGTCAAGGATGCAATCTGGCACATTCTTCAAGTTCCTCTTCCAAAAGTCCAGAGATCTCACTTGCACAGAACTCAGGCATCTGAACTGATGGAAAAACAAGGTGGTCTTAGAAAATATCAGTGGATCGGCGCCCGCCCAAGTTCCCAAGAGCAACTCTTTTGAGGTCTCCCATAATATAATTTTGGTTGAACAGTAACCTGAAGCCCTATACATTTTGTGACCAAGACCGGAAAAAGGATATGAGGAATGTGGGGAAAATATCTATTTTATTTATATTTCAGGTAGCACCTTTCTCCAAGGAGCTCACAGGGCTATTTGAACACTAGTCAGCATTATATATGGTGCTTCTGTTCACGCCTCTTTGCTTGGATTGTTCAGTTCTGCTTCCGCTGTGGTTTCTTTTCTTCCTTTCTTTCACTTATTGCTACTGACCATTGTAAGATTGCTCTGCTATATCCATTTACTTAAATGACTTGAGACTTATGTTTTAGGAATCTAGAAGACCAAGACGACATGCTTAAAAATAGTATTTCTTTTTATTATTGCAACATGATGATTCAAGTTTTTATATATTACAAGGTCAATAAATGCATCAACACACTAAGAAATATTTACAGCACGTCCCGCTTCTGTCAAAGAGCCAATGAATGCACAGCCAGTCGCTGGGAGCAAAAATTCTAAAAAAGGAGGGACAGATGTTCTTCTTCCTGTGAGAGATTAGGATGGAGGTGGTTCTCCCCAGAGTGTGGCATGTGACCCAATGGGGATCAAAATAATAGCCTTAACTAGGCAATTTGGCAGTGGTTAGATGGGAGGATGTAGATTGGATTTGAGGCCACAATGGGGCTTCCTAGGCCCGCCCCTGGCGTGGAAACCCCTACACCTCCTCGGCTTCTCCTCCGGGTCCATGTGGAGTAGCTGGGTGTCCCTGCACAGGGCTTCAGAAGCGTGAAAGGAGGAAACAGACTTGCCCTGGGTTGCTTATGGCACAATTACTCGCTCATGAGCGAGGCAGCACAAAAGAGAAGGAGGAGGTGAGGTTCGGGTTTTGTATTTGTTTTTGTTTTCTTTTTCCTGTTGAAGCCCAGTGACCCCATCCTTGGGCAAAATGGTCCTAAAAGACAGTAGGCCATCACCAATTATATTAGCTCCTTCCTTGGGGGCCCAGCAAGCAAGAGAGAGACTGGAAGTTCCCATCCCAATGTTGTTTCCCCCTGAAAAGTGGAGCTAAAATGTGAGGAGGGAAATACAGCTGACCCTTGAACCACACAGGTTTAAACTGCAGGGGCCCCCTTACAAGCGCACTTTCTTCTACCTCTGCCACCGCTGAGACAGCAAGACCAGCCCCTCCTCTTCCTCATCTTCCTCATCCTCTTCCTCCTCCTCCTTCTCCTCCACAGCCGCCTAGTTAATGATAAAACAATGAGGGTGAAGATCTTTACAATGATCCACTTCCACTTAATGAATAGTAAATATACTTTTTCTTCCGTATGAGTTTCCTAGTAACACTTTCTTCTCTCTAGCTTACCTTATTGTAAGAATACAGTATATAATACATATAACATACAAAGTATGTGTTAATCAACTGTTTACATTATCAGTAAGGCTTCCAGTCAACAGTCGGATATAAGTACGTGAGTTTTGGGAGAGTCAAAAGTAATAAATAGATATTCAACTGCACAAGGAGTTGGCACCTCTAATCCCCTGTGTTGTCCAAAGGTCAACTGTAAGTCTGCCTGTTTCATGTGCATTTGTCAGAAGATGCGGGTCAGTGAAGAGATGTTTTTATTTATGCACATAGCTAATATGCCTCGTTCCTGAGTGTGCAGGGGAGAGGGAATTTGGGCAGGAACTTCATCCCAGCCTCCATCCTGCCAATCACCATTAGTCAACCACCATGACCTTGGGGGCAGAAACAAGGAAAATCATCAAGACCATATTGTCCCAGGCCTCCAGGACCACCAAAGAATAATCTTATGATTTTTACCTCTTCCAAAAAACAGCCCCCTGACTTCTCCCTTCACTCCATTCCCTGCCTCCCCTTCCACACCCAGCCCTGAGGCAGCATTCTCCATGTAGCCTCCAACTGAGGTCAAACTTCAATCCAACATCCCTGATTTCTGCTGACTTGGTTCATATAAAAGGAAAAATGGTAACAGGAGTTTTGTGGCTGGTACTTTCCGGTGTTATAAATTTGGCACTTATGTGCTTAGGTCCTTTAGGCCTAGTCAGTTGTCTTTCAGGCCCAAGGTATGATTTGCATCACTGCATACATGTTTCAAAGGCAATAAAGATCCTTGCCCAGTTTTCTAAATCAACTGACTGCTGGAGACCAATATTGCTCGAGCAGCTTCCTACTGCATATACCTCTTTGGATCTGTTCTAGACATGTTCATAGGTGAGGCTGCAAGTGTTAGGTTGTGTCAGTGAATGAATGTGACTGTCTCCATTGGAAGCGTGGCTCCAACCAAGCTCAAGACGAGAACACCAGCTAGGATGAACAAACAAGTTCCGCTGACCCATTGGCATGACAGCCACTACTCAGCTCACTCTTTCCCTGCCCTTCTGACCAGTCCAAATACTTTCTTTGTTGCCTTGGCTGAGCTGTCAGTGCTTACATGTGGCTGCTACAGAGAGCTGTGGCCCATTACAGTGCTATTAAATAGAGCAAACAGGAAAAAAAAGTAAGAGTATGGAAGATTTAAATGAGACAATAAATAATCTTGAATTATTTGACATATATAGAATATTATGGTATTACATTCTTTTGGAGCCCATGTAGAAAATTACAAAAGTAAAGATAAAAATAAACATGTGCGTGGGGTCATAAAGCAAGTCTTAATGAATTTTAGAAGTTTTAAGTCAGAGAGGGCATGTTTTCTCGTCACAGAAGAATTAAACCAGAAATAAATATAAAAAAGATAATTAAAAAAATCCTCTAGTAGTTGCAAATTAATTAATACACTCTCAATTTCCTATAAGCTAAAGATGAAATCACAATAGAAATTATAAATCATATAAAATTGAATAGTAATAAAAATATAACATATCAAAACTTGTGGGATACAGTAAAAGCTATACTCAGAGGCATATTTATGGCTTTAAATGATATTTTAGAAAAGAAGAAAGGCAAAATTAATGAGCAAGAAGCTAGGAAAAGAACAAATTAAACCCAAAGAAACAACAAAGATAGGAATAGTAAAGATGATAACAGAAATTGGTGAAAGAGAAAACTGACGTGTGACAGAAAAAAATCCAGAAAGCCAAAAGTTGGTTCTAGAAAAGAAAGAAGGTCACAAATTACTAATATCAGGAAAGAAAAAGAGAACATCTCTACGGATTTTAGAACATTAAGAAGATAACGAGAAAACATTATAAACAACTAATTTAAAAGCAACGTGTCGAAATCAGACAAGAGAAAAATAAAAATCTGACTAGTTTTGTAACAATTAAAGAAATTATTCAATAAATTGAATACGTAAGAACAAAATTCCCTCAAGGAAAGTGCAGACCTAGGTGGCTTCACTGGTGAAATCTGACAAATACTGAATAAACACATAGCACCAATCTTACATAAATTGTTCTGTTTACAGAAAAAGAGAAATGGTTTCTAAATCATTTGATGAGGCCAGCATAACCTTGATACCAAAGTCTGAAAAAGCCACTACAAAAAGGAAATACTGGGCCAATGTCACTTGTAAGTATAAAATTTCTAACAAAATATTAGAAAACCAAATTGTTATACATAAAGAGAATAATATATCATGACCAGCTTGAGTTTATTTCAGAAATGAAAGTTTATTAACATTCATAAATTAATAAATATAATTTATCAAATTGTTAAAATAAAGAGAAAAGTCATATTAATTGACTATTATAATACATAATGTAACTATATAAGAGATGCAGAAAAAGCATTTGAAAAAATTCAATACTCTCATGATAGAAAATGAAAATTGTTACCAAATTAGAAATAGAAAGAAACTATCTTAATATTATTTTTAACAAAATATATATCAAAATCTAGAACAAACATAATACAAAACGGTGCGATATTGAAAGTTTTCACCTCCAATCAGGATTGACACAAGATACCCACTATTAAATACTATTCTAGAATGCAATAAAACAAAGGAAGAAATGTAAATGACACAGATTGGAAAGAAAAAGACATTCACAGACTACATGAAAGCATGCATATAAAATACACAAAAATCTACTTATAAACCATTAAAATCAGTGAGTAATTTAAGCTATGTCAATGAATATAAGGTCAATATACAGTAGTAAGCTTCTAGAAAAAGAAATTTTAAACAGATACAGTGGTACTGCATATACTACTAAGAGCATCAAATTCTTAGAAATAAGCTCAACAAAAACGTAAAAGATCTCTACACATAGAACTACAGAACATTATTGAAAGAAATTAAAAAAAACCCAAATACAGTAACATGCTCCGTAAGGATGTTTCAGTCAACAATGGACTGCATATACAACTGTGGTCCCACAAGATTATAATAGAGCTAAAAATTCCTATTGCCTAGTGATGTCCTAGCCATCTTAACATTGTAGCACAATTTATTAATCACGTTTGTAGTACTGTGGTGTAAACAAACCTGCTGTGCTGCCAGTCATATAAAAATATATCATAAACAATTATGTACAATACTTGATAATGATAAATGTTACTGGTTTATGTATTTACTATATTATACATTTTATAATTATTTTGCAGTATATTCTTTTTACTTATACAAAAATTTACCCATAAAACAGCCTCAGGCAGGTCCTTTAGGAGGTATTCCAGAGGAAGGTGTTGTTATCATGGGAGATGACGGCTCCACCAGTGTCATGTCCCCTGAAGTCTTTCCAGTGGGACAAGATGTGGAGATGGAATACAGTGATACTAATGACACTAATGATACACAGAGTCAGCCCTGTGTAGGCCTATGTTAGTGTGTGTGTGTGTGTGTGTGTGTGTGTGTGTGTGTGTCTTAGTTTTTAGCAAAAAAGTTTAAAAACCAAAAAATATATTTTTTCAATTTTAAAACTACAAAATAGCTTATGGGATAAGGAGATAAAGAAAAAAATATTTTTGTACAGCTGTAAATGTGTTTGTATTTTAAGCTAAGTATTATTGCGAAAGAGTCAAAAAGTTAAAAAAAATTAAAAGTTTGTAAAGTAAAAAAATTATAGTAAGCTAAGATTAATTTATTATTGAAGAAAGGAAAATATGCTTTTATAAATTTAGTGTAGCCCAAGTGTGCAGTGTTTATAAAGCCTACGTTGTGCGGTAATGTCCTAGTGTTCACGTTCTCTCACCGCTCGCTCACTGACTCGTCCAGAGCAGCTTCCAGTCCTGCGAGCTCTGTTCGTGGTAAGTGCCCTATACAGGAATACAACTTTTTATTTTTTATATCATATTTTTACTGTAACTTTTCTATTTTTGGTACACAAACACCATTGTGTTACAATTGCCTATGGTACTCAGTACAGTAACATGCTGTACAGGTTTGCAGCCTAGGAGCAATGGGCTATACCACATACCCTAGGTTTGTCTTAGGCTATGCCATCAAGGTTTCTGCAAGCACATGTTTGCACCGTAATTAAATTGCCTAACAACAATTCTCAGAACATATCCTCGTTGTTAAGTGACATATAACTATAAATAGAGGTACATATCATGTTCAGGGATTAGAAGACTCAACATTATAATGATTTCAGTTACCCCCGATTTACTTTACAAATCCAAAGCAATCCCACACAACACCCCAGAAAACCTGTTTTTATGTAGAAAATTTTGAATTTATATGTAAATGCAAAGGTCCAATGTAGTCAACACAATCTTAAAGAAAAAGTTGGACAATTTACTGTTGACCAGATATCAACAGTATCTGGACCTCTTTTTTTCTAAAGACACTTGAAGAAAAATTATCCAATCTACAATGTAGAGAGAAAAAACATTGACAAAAACTGAATAAAGTCTCAGAGATCTATGGGACAATATCAAACCATCTAACATGTGTGACTGGAGCCGAACAAGAGAAAAGAGTGAGAACGAGGGCAAATATATTTAGAGAAATAATGGATAAAATATTTCTAAATACAATGAAAAACATAAATTTTAGATTCAAGAAATTTAGCAAACTTCAAACAGAAAAAAAAAATACAAAGAAAGCACATCTAGATATATCATAGTGAAACTGCTAAAAATCAAAGATAAAGAGAAAATCCCAAAAGCAGGAAGGGGAGAAAGACACATTACGTAAAAGAAAAAAATCATAATACAAATGACAGCTGATTTCCCCTCATAAACAACAGAATCCAAAGGACATTAGAAGGCTACATTTATAGTGCTGGCTGGAAGGGGCAGGGAGAGATTGTCAAACCAAAATTTAATATCCAGTGACAATGTCCTTCAAAAACAAGGGTAAACTAAAGACATTTTCCTACAAAATAAAAACTGAAAAAATTTATCACCAGCAGACCTGTACTACAAAAAAATATTGACACATTAACTGCCATGTAAGTTGTATTTAACTCATGGTAGTTTTGAGCCCGGGGCCTCGTGAAGCATATGTAACTCACACATCTCTTCACTTTGAGAGCTGCAAGAACTATTTTTCAAGTTGCTTGTAACTCACACACAGAAAACAATAAAAAATAACAAATTTTTCATTAAATTAGAAAGGATTATTTTGTTTTCAAAGTTTTTATTCTATTTTCATAATAAAACACCGTGACCCCAAAGAAAAAAATTTTTTTCTATTGTGGCACTCAGCGCGTTAAAGAATGTTCTGTGGATGTACACCATCCAAAAGATGGACATATTTGAAACTCGGACTTACAGGGGAGGGGGGGCAAGGGCAACATACATAACCTAAACATCTGTACTCCCATAATATGCTGAAATAAAAAAAAAAAAAAAGAATGTTCTGCGGGCTGAATGGAATGGATTCCAAATAGAATTGTGCATCTATGGGAAAAGAATGAAGCATTTGAAAAACGATAAATGAGTAGATAAATATAAAATAACATGAAGTTTGCTTTTGTCGTATAATTTTCTTAAAACACAACTGACTATACAAGGAAAAATAAGACATTGTAAGGTGAGGTTTACAGTGTGTATAGAAGTAAATGGCAGGGGAACAGGAGAAAGGGATTTTACTGTTGTGAGGTTATAACATTTGCAAAGTGGGAAGTGGACACGTCAGGCCAGGTATAGAATACAAAGTGGGAAACGGTACAATTTTGACTTTAAGTGAACTTTGATAATTGAAGGATGCATATTGTTAGCCACAGAGCAACCACTAAAAAGTTAAATAAGAAGAGAGACATCTTAAAAGCCAATGCAGGAAATATAAATAGTTCCTACAACTTGATAACAACCCAATTAAAATATAAGCAAAAGATTTCCAAAGACACTTCACAGAAGAAAACCTACAAATGTCCAATAAGCATTTAAAAGCATTTGACATCATTTGTCATCAGGAAAATACAAATTACACCAAAATGAGATATTGCTGTACTCCCACTAAAACATATAAAATTAAAAAGACAAAAATTTCTTAGTGTGTGTGAGGTTGTAGCATAACTTGAATGTTCAGTCATTGCTGGTGAGAGGAGTGCACTGAAGCAACAATTTTGTAAAAATTTTGGTACTTTCTTAGAAACACACACATACTGTATGACCCAGGAATCCCATTCCCAGATATTTATTAAAGGTAAAAAATGCCAACGAAAAGACTTTAAAAATATTCACAGAAGTGTTATGCATACTAGCACCGATCTGGAAACTACCCAGATGTTTATCAACATTGGAATAGATAAATAGTGATATATTCATACAATGGAACATTATACAGTAATAAATGAACGTTGACTAAAAGAAACAAGCACAAAATAATCCATAATGAAATATTCTATTAGTGTAAATCTCTGTATCAGGCAAACTAATATTTGGTATAAGCAATCACAACAGTGGTTAACATCATGGAAAACTGGGGTGTACAGCCCGAGAGGCAGCATAAGGCGGTTTCTGGGCACTGAACATTGTTCCACTTCTTGAGCTAGTCGGAGGCCACGTGGATACATACACCATGTGAAAATTCATTGAGCCATGAACTTCTGGTTTGTACACATTTCTGTATATGCTTTCCTTTGATAAAATAGTTCATTTTAAAAATGCATTTGGCCACCACCACAGTAATTGTTTCAAGCAAAAATCTTCAGTGAGTAGACGCAATACTGCGTGGCATACAGCCACAAGTAGGAGACTGGTAAAGTCTGAAAGTGTCTCCTCACAAGACACTCAGCAATTGCAAAGGGGAAAATAGTCACTTTAGTACAGGAACTTGACAGGCACCATCTTACCAAGTGATCAAAGTTGTGAGTTTGGTAGGCTGCCATAGTACCACAGACCGAGTGGCTTCAACAATAGAAATTTATTTTCTCACAGTTCTGGAAGCTGGAAGTCTGAGATCCAGGTGTCAGGAGAGCTGGTTCCTGCTGGGAGCCATGAAGCAAGGACCTGCTCTTCCAGGCCTCCCTCCTCAGCCTGTAGATGGCCACCCTCGCCCTGGGTCTTCATGTGATCTTTCCCTTGTATGTGTCTGTTCAGATTTCTTCTTATAAAGTCACCAGTCATATTGAATTGGGGCTCACATGATTGACCTCATTTTAACTTAATCATCCCTGAGAAGATCTTATCCCCCAATACTATCACATTCTGAGATACTGGGGGTTAGGACTTAAACGTACAAAAGAAAAAATTGAAATGGACACAGTGTCATTTTTGTGACATTCTTGCAAGAAACCCAGAACCTGAATCTCATCACAACAAAACATCAGAAAAACCCAAACTGAGGGACACTCTACAAAACTTTTGAGTACTCAAAAGTCTCAAGGTTCTGGAAGGCAATGACTAAGGAACTGTTCCACATTAAAAGAGGCTAAATGGATACACAACTAAATGTAACGTGTGAACCCAGATCGGCTCATGGCGCAGATAAAGAAAACAATTGACAAAATTTAAATAAGGTCTATCAGTTAGATATTAGTATTGTATGAATGCTAATGTTCTGATTATAATAATAGTACGATGGTTACAGAAGGAAATGTCCTTGTTTTAGGAAATACACACAGAAATATTTAAATATATATCTGAGGAATCTCAGTGAAAAGTCCTTGTATCATATTCTCAACTATTTTCTAAGTCTAGAATTATTTTAAAGTAAAAAAGTTAACAGAAGAAAAAAACAATACAATAAAAACTCTGCAATTGAAAAATTACATAGATATATACATGAACACACCACCCACAGTACCTGAAAAAAATAAAACATATTTCATTTGCTCATTAACACATTTTTACATAAATAGGAGCAAGTAATATAATAAGCTGAAACCAAAGGCAAAATGTGCCTAAACTTGTACCATCTGGGAATCAGATTAACTGGCAGAGTGGCCCTGAGAAACAGAGGTGAGTAGGTGATCTGCCCAGAGACCTTGATCTTGGGCTCCTCCACTATGTCCATAGCTTGGGCTCAAAGTCTGGTTAAAAATAAACTTTAAGGAGTGTGAACCTTATTAAAACAATGCTGGTGCCACATGGATTTAACTTATATAAAACCAAAGTCACAGTATAAAGTTTCCTGTGACACCGTTCTTTCTTGTTTCATCTCCGAAAACATTATGTGACTGTCGCACAATCCCAAAAATTTAGAAACTGACAGCCGTTTCCCCTTCAAAGATGATTCTGTCAGCAATGTGTAGATTCAAGTTCTAACCCTCCCCCAATCAGAATTTGACTCAAATCTTCCACTTGGTTCTTTCATCATTTATTCACCCAGTAATTACTGAGTGTCCAATGTGTACCATAAACTGCATAAATGGAAAAATAAATAAGACCTAGTAATTGTCTTTAAGTACCTTTACTTAAGATGTTGAGAATAAATATTTTCCATTCATTGCTAAAAGTATAATTAAATTATCTGGAATTAAAATCTTGAGGACTGCATTAGTTTCTTAGGGTTGCCATAACAAATTACCACAAACTGAGTGGCTTCAAACAGAAAGAAATTTATTCTCTCACAGTCCTAGAGACTAGAAGTCCAAAATCAAGGTGTGAGAAGAGCCATGTTCTCTCTAAGACTCTGGGTGAATCCTTCATTCCCTCTTCTTCCTAAGTCCAGCAGGTGGCCATCAACCCTTGCCATTCCTTTGGCTTGAAGATACATCACTCCAGTCTCTGCCTCTGTGATCACACAGCATCCTCCCTGTGTTTCTGCCTTCACATAGCATTTTCCTCTTCTTATAAGGACACCAGTCATATTAGATTAGGTCCCACACTAAGGACTTCATCCTAACTTGATCCCATCTGTGAAGGTCCTGTCTCCAAATAAGATCACGTTCACAGGTCATGGAGGTTAAGACTTCAATGTATCTTTTTGGATGACACGATTCAGCCCATAAATGCACATTTCAGTAGATGAATTTGGTCCTCTCCTCTGGGGACTTTAATCTTCCTATTGAGAAGAAAAAATGTGTGTTTTAGACTTGTTCCCCTTAACCATGTAAACGAGGCTCTCCACAATGCGCTGCGGGAAAGGTTTAAATGTAACACCCGCTCAGGTATGTGAACTGAAAGGGGAAGTTCAAGAGGGGTGCTAAGGACGGGGTCCCCAGCACTCTCAGACCTGTTTCTATATAAATATTAATATCTATGCTTTGGGCAGGGGAAGGGGGTATTGTGAGGAGAGAGGAGAAAGAAGAATGTGGAACTGTCAGGGCAGATGCTGCCTGATCTCTAGAACCAGCCAAACAGCCGTCATGCGCGACCTCATTACCTTCTACTCACACTGGGCTCTGCAGAAAGATTCCCTCTAGAAAACAAACAAAATAAAATGGGTCCCAGTTTAAAACATTTGAAAACCGATGGTTCAGATTTCTGGGAAATTTTTAAAACACAGCTGCATTTTATTCCTGCTGGTTGATGTTTTTCTTCCCTCTTCTTAATAAAATTAGGCTGGTCAATTTATTTTTCAGTTTAAATTATATTTTCCATTCCATTGTTTTTCTGCTCCTGTACTAATAAAATGCTATTTCCCTAATGGTAAAAATGTTTGAATAGTAGAAGACTAAAATTTTTCCTCAATTTTTCTGACAAAAATTCAAATAGTTTTTCTTTAAAAAAATCAATTAAGTCGCTTTTAAAGCTAAAAATCCAGTATTGATTAAAATAGTAGTACTACTGATGTATGAAATATTTTGGATTGATTTTTTTCTTCTCATTCTGAAAGTTTTCTCAGTAAACTTTGGCCTTCTATATAATTTCCTGACTCACAGAAGAAAAATTGTATTAACAAAATTATCTTTCTTCATTTTTCCTGCCATTCCTTCTTTTTCCTTATCTTACTATTTTTATATCCTCCTTACTTTATTCTCTTGCTGTTCTTTTCTATTATGCTTACACTTCCTGAGCTTTTAATTTCTTTTTAATTCTAAACCTTCTTTAGTTCTAATGTCATAGTCCCACATTTTTTTAATATCTTATACTTCAGTGATGCTATTTGGCTCCCCTCTTCCAACACACTTTATCCCTCTACTAATACAATGCGATTGCCCTACTGATGGTAAAAGTGTTTGCATAGTGGAAGACTGTTCAGGAAGGCACAGGGAATCACATCTACCCCCAGGCATCCTCGCCTCACAGGTCCTCTGTGCTCTTCCTCCTGTGATGTAGAATGTGCTGGAAGGACCAATCACGGCGCTGCGGGGAGTGTCACAGCCCAGAGCAGCCAACCCTGAGGGGTGGCCATAGCTGCAGTCATTCTTGTGGCCCACTCAGGGATTCAAAGTTCCGATCCTCTCACCCTGCTGGGACAGCTCTGGACAGCTCCACGTTCAGCGATGTCCCCCAGCACATAACAGCCAGTTCGTCACCTGCTCACTCCTGCTTCCTTTTCTTCCCTTCCCCGTCCCAGCTCTGACAGGCACCCCTCACGCTAATCTCCTTCTGAGACGGCTTCCTGAGGACCCCACCTGCGACACCATCAGATTGGACGCCAGGAACAGCCCCACCAATTTCTCCCTCTGCCGACCACCGGGCTCCCCTAGCCCAGGCTCCTCCAACATTTTAACAGATCTTTGTCTAGTCCCTAAACAAAGAAAAAATGGTAACTGGTTTTATGTTGCCTTTCTTTGATTACTACCGAAGTGGAATTTTGTTTCACTTGTTTACTGGGCATTTTCACTTACCATTTGTGACTGTTACACAAATCCTGTTATTTTCACTTGCCCATTTTCCAATGCAGTGATCATCCGCCTCCTGCTGATTGGTAAGAACTTCTCAGATGAATGCTAACCCTTTGCTATACATTGCAATTATCTTCCCAATGTATCTTTTATGTTCTAATTCTATTTATAATACTTTGAAATAAGCTGAAGTTTTCCTTTGTATTTAGTCAAATCTGTTTTTTTTCTTTGCGACTCATGTTTTTAACATCATATATAGAAAGTCCCTCCTCCTTCCAGCATTGCATGAATATTCCCCAGAGGGAAAAGATGTTTGTAACTATCTCAAAGAACATGAAATTATCTATATAAATTGGAAAAATGATTATAATCTTATTTGTTCTGTCACTTTTGAAAAAAAATTTCTTATTTCGTCAAGGTAGAAAATATAAGCCAGCCACTGCAACCTTCAGAAAATTCTGTGCTCTCTCTCCTGCAGACTCCAAAATCACAGACATTTTTACAGGCCAAACAGACATCCCGGAGCAGTCTTCTCCAGGATTATCTTGGCCTTTGTTGGCTTTTAAAATGTCTTTCTAGAGACCAGGATCAGCAACATCATTTGTGGGGCACAGTGCAAAAAGGGTATTTGGGGGCCCCTATTCAAAAATTGTTAAGAATGTCAAGACAGCGACAACAGAGCATTAAACCAAGTGTGAGTTTACACAGCTCTCACACCCAGGAAGCCACCCTGCTCAGAACACAGAGGGCAAGCTTTCTGGATCAATTCTTTTGACCAATCAGATCCATCAAGTCAGTTCAAACTATCTTTCATCAGGTTCCCTTGATGAGTTGCTAAAAAGACGTGACTGAATTATTTTTGATTGAATTGGCTGAATCTATTAGAACAGGAAAAAAAAGTGAGCAGATTATCAGGTTGAAAGTTCTACAAACAATTTGTGGGTAATATCTGAAGTTAAAACTTGAGGCTTATTATCTTTGAAGATCCCAAAGATATAATTCCACAATAAGATAATAATCATCAATAATGATCGTCAGCCAAGATCCTGGCTAAAGGCATTTATGGGAAAGCCCTCATGATAATCCCATGGGCAGGCACTGCACAGACCCATTTTACAGATGTGGAACTGGAGGCTTGGGGAAGAAGGGATAAGTCCCCCAGTTAACACTGCCAGGAGTCAGCAGCAGAACAAAGGTTTGCGCTCAGATTCAGATCTGAATCTGCAGCATCGCTCTTGGCCTCCACATTGCTCCAACACCATGATCACAGGTTCTACCTTCTACAAACACAAGTGAAAATCTGGATTTGGAAAGTGCTATGGTTTGAATATTTGTCTTCTCTGAAATTCATGTTGAAGTTTAATCCCCCATTTGGCAATATTGAGAGGTGAGGCCTGTAAGAGGTGATTGAGTCATGAGAGGTTTGCCCTCATGAATGGATTAATCCATTCATGGATTAATGTGTTAATGGATTAATGGGTTATGGGAGTGGGACTGGTGGCTTTATAAGAAGAGGAAGAGAGACCTAAGCAAACATTTTCAGCCCCTTCACCTGTGTTGTCCTGTGCCATCTTGGGACTCTGTTGAGTCACCGCCAGCAAGAAGGCTCTCACCAGATATGCCCCCCTCAACCTTGGACTTCTCAGCTTCCATAATTATAAGAAATAAATTCCTTTTCCTTATTAATTACCCAGTTTGGGATATTCTGTTATAAGCAACAGTAAAGGGACTAAGACAGGAAGACGGTGGGGAGGATCATCAGGTGGTCTTGTACTTCATCCATCCTTAAAACGGTCTTCATGCTTGCAGAAGAGCCAAAGCTCCCAGATAATCTGAATTTTCATGCCTGCATTTCAGGACTGAGGCAGGTGAAGCTGCTCTGTTTTCATCTAAAGGCAAGGACTTGTCTCCCTCCTCTGTATAAACAGGAGGTGGTTTTCCTAGTTCTTAAGTGAATGCCAAGCCTTAATTTAAACACAAACACACACACACACACACAATTTTGCATAGAACATTAAGGATTGGGCAAATGAATCTCAAAAACATATGGTTTCAGGTTCCATGTAAGAGACAAGCATTTCAAATGCTTACTTAAACCTTGCCCTCACCCAATAGGGTTTAAAAGCTGACAGGCACTTTTGCATTAGATTAACCCTCTGCTTTTGATCCTACTAAAAGTAAAGTTAAAATGACCTGTTCTTAGCACTGTGTTACTAATCTGCTTTCACACCTCCCTACAGGCTGAGGACAAAGTCTGAAAGCAAGAGTTGAACTATCTGCATGATTGAAGCCAAAATCAGGGAAGAAAAGAAATATATATATTCTATATATATGAATAACTTTCTTGGTTTTCCAGTCTGCTTTCCACATACAGATATCAAAATCAAACATCAAACTTCCATAAATTTTCACAGTTCTCATGGTCCCTTCAGGATGCAGACAATGAAACAGAAGCTTTAAAAAGACACTCATTCCTTTTTCTCATTCATATCTAACTTGATAGCAATTCAGAAGTGTCCCTTGATTTCAAATCTAATGTTTATTTAACACAATGATAGCCAATGCTCTTAATGAGAGCCCTAAAATAAGATGCAAAAGTACTTTCCAAGTCATTAAAGATACTATTATAGATATAATAAGAACTATATTTTGTTATGATTATTTAGAAACCGATAAATCCTTTCAATATCAATTATTTATGTTTTCGGTGGTGTCTACTGTGGTAGAGCACAAAACTTAGCCGTAAGTTTCTCCCATCCAGGTATGCATGCCCCTTTGGAATGTGACTTTGCCGTTCTCCCATAAAGAGGAGGAGTCTAGTTTGTCATCTCTTGAATCTAGGTTGACCTTGAGACTTGGCTTTGACCAACAGAATGCTGTGGAAGTAATATTATCCACTTTTCAAGGCTAGCTCTCAAGAGACCTTGAAGCTTCCACTTTTGCCCTCTTAGACTGCTGCCCTGGGATGACTAGATAAGGAAGCTGTTCTAGCTACTGGATAAGAGGAAGCCATGCAGAGCAAAGCTGGGGAACCCTAGACAACAGCCAGCACCATTGCCAACCATGTGAGTGAGGTCACCATGGACCTTTCAGCCCAGCCAACCTCCAGCTGATAGAAGCTTATACCTGAGTTCAGGGGAAACCTGCTAACCCAGCCAACCCACAGAATCATGAAAAATAATAAATTGTTGTTGCTTTAAGCCACTACTTTTTGTTTGGTTACAAAGCAATAGACTTATCTGATACATCTATAGCAATGTTGCAAATACCATGTACAAATAACTGTTCATTGCCTTGGAGCAAGCTACAAATGTAGGGGTTCTCCAACTGTAACATAATACAGACATTAGAAACAAGTAAGACATCAAGGGCAGGGACTCTTCACTTGTGGGCAGGGAGAGAGGAGAGGATGAAACCACTTAGCAGAATCTTCTGGTTTTGCAGGGATTAAGCACCGGCTCTGAGGCCAAAGTGTATGGATTCAAGTTCTGGACCTGCCATTACTGGGTGGGTAACCTCAAGCAAGTCATGTTGCCTCTCCATTACCTCAATTTCTTCATCTGCCAACGGGGACAGAAATAGTACCTCCCTCGAAGGCTGCAGAGATTGAATTAGAAAACATTCTTAAGTATTTTGAAACATATATGGTACCTAGTAAGAGCATAATAAATATTAGCCTTTATTATTGGGGGTAGAGGGAGCCTATGTACTTTATAAAAGCAAATTTAATATTATTCCAGCATCCATTTGTGCAGCTGGTCTTTGAAGATTAGAACTTCTTTCTCCTGGTATTACTTCTTTTTTAAAAAACCATCATACTTATTTTGAATACATGTATGAGGGTATGAGAATTTTATTTTTATCCAAGTGAATCATGAGTTTAAAGGCTCCACACCGATAAAAACAGATGGGAAGTTAACTAGACCATTTATTATTTTCATCTGTATTAAACTCTCAAAAGAAACCTTTCACTGGGACCAATACTTACCACTGTTAAAGGGATTGATAACATCACAGCTCAAAGTGAAACTTGCAAGAAAAAAAAAAATCTGTGCTAATTTGTTTTTATTTAACTAAATAAAATGAAACTCTTGCAGCCAAAATTCTTTCTGACGCTGAGCCTAGTGTAACCTGAATAATTCTCTAAGGCTGCGTTATCACGACAATTAAAAATAAAATGTTGGCTGCATTCTTGACACAGTTGGTAGATCTTTTATTGATTCCGAGCATGACTCAGATACAAACGTTATTTTACATTCTTGACAGAATCCATTCCATGTGACCACAAGGAGCCGAATATGCTTTCCCTGCCCTTTTTCCCTCTGTCAATCCTCTTCTGCTTCAATGTAAATATTATCATGAAGCCTCAACTGTTTGACTTGACGATGGTGTTATCCAAATTTAAAAGAGAATGATAGTGTGTTGAACATAGCAACCTGGAAGTTTATACAGGAAGAAATGAGTCTGGCCATAAACTGTGGAATGTACTTAAAAATAGAAATTCAAATTGCAAGTCCTTCTCTAGAGCTTCTTTTAGGAAAATACCCTTTTGGAGTAATATTAATCACTATCCAATGGTTCACAAATGACATCATAGGACGGAGGAGTCTGTTCAGTTTTGAATATGGTAGGCACCTTTGATTATTTTCAAAGTCTAAATGAGAACTAAAAACACATTGTGGCCAGCACATTTTCTTTTAATTTTTAAATTCATGCATATTATCAGAGAAATGAAATCCACATGCTTATAAAAATTCATTTACACTTTGCATTTCAGAACATATGACAGAGTCTTTTCATAAATCTTTTAATGTCTTTGTTTACTTTTGAAAGCATCCAGTTTATGAGAATAAACTCCAAATAATTTGGAGTCAGAACCCAGCTGCCATATTCAATTAACATGCAAGCTTCACACATGACTGATAAGGCCACAAACATCTGGAATAAACTCATAGACAATCTGTGGAGCATTGTTAAGTAAGAAGACCTAACAGATGCTCGTGAACACTGCTGTTTTACTAAATTCTACAGCTACCTTTTTAATTGTATTTTGTCACAAATTTGATGTGTGTGTTTTTTAAGGAAGGCTTTGAGCGTTTGTGGATTTCCTCTAGTTAAACTTCAGCAATATATGAAGATCTCACCTATACTTTCAACTCCAAAAAGGACACACAAGGAGGACAGGGCATTTCTTCTCCTGATGGCCCTAAAAATCTGATAGGTAATAAAAATAAAATAGGAGGCATCAACCTACCAGACTTCAAACTCTATTACAAAGCTGTAATATTAAAATCAGCTTGGTACTGGCACAAAAACAGTGCCATTTACCAGTGAAACAGAACTGAGTACCCAGGTATAAAACCATCCACATATAGCCGTCTAATCTTTGACAAACCATACAAAAACATACACTGGGGAAAAGAATCCTTATTCAATAAATAGTTCTGGGAAAACTGGATAGCCACATGTTGAAGACTGAATCTGGATCCACACCTCTCACCTCTCACAAAAATCAATTCACGCTGGATCACAGATCTAAACCTAAGGAGTGAAACTATTAGAACTCTAGAGGAAGAAGTTGGAAATTCTTTTCTAATGTATGTTATATGTTAATGAAAGTTTATTACACAAATTTCATGTCTTGCTATCAAGTATTTTCACTGTCTTACACAAATCAAATTTTGAAGAAATATATTTCCATTTATTCTATATGTGTAAGCTTTTTCTCTTCTGCAGTGGTTGTGCACAGGCAGACAAAAGCCAAAAAGGAATAAATGTGAGTCACAACTACACTGGGGAGATTTCCTGGCAGCCAAGGCAAGGGAGACTACTTAAATATGAATCTATCTGTGCATCCTCCAAAAACTTTACCAAATTATAAAAAAGAGCAAATAAAATCACATAAATCTCATGCTTTCTGCAAAATTTTAAAAAGAAAGAATATTAATATTTCAAATTAACATGGAAAATAAACATTAAATTCCAGTAGAATTATTTCTTGAGTTTCTACCACAAACCCTTGCTGGGAGAACTGGTAGTTGGTTCTGGAAAAGCTGCACAGGAAGGAACAAAAAGGACTGAGATAAATTAGCCTCAGAAGTAGAAAGTTCGTTATAAGTGTGAAAATACTGAAAATTCTTAGAGACAAGAGTGCTGACTGTAGGGAACACACTCAAAAGTGGGCATGGGACTTATATATAGGCAGTTTGAAAAGTAATGTTTCTGAAGGGACAAGGATAAGAAGAAAGAGACCTTGGAGACTGGATAAGGAAAGAAAAAGGAACAGAAGGAAAATTTAGGGCTCTGCAAAACAAAATAAAATAAAAATAAAGGGTGCACACTCACTCCCCCAAAAGAAGCTATCCATTGAAAACACTGTACTACATATAAGAACAGTCTTGTAAATCATCCTAAATCACCAACCATGCACATGAATGATGGAAACATAAGGAATCTTCATCTGTAAAGCTGCTCTACGAAGAAAACAACAACAAAAACCAAAGTATGTCAGCTGATAGAAATTCTCCTCCTTTCTGCCCCAAATAACTATAAAGCAGAAGAAAGATCTAAGAAAAATCCTAAAGTGAATTATGTATCATTAAACCAGCAGTTGGGGATATGAAAAACACCAAAAACCATAAATTTTCTAAAATTTAAAAATAGAAGAAGTAAAACAAGAGTTGATTAAACTTAGAAAAGAAACACAAAAACACAAAAAAGACAAACATCATATGAGAAATAAAAACTAAGTTTCATGGTGCCTAAGAGAGAATATATCTGAATGAAAATTTAATAAGGGGGCATATAGAAAAAGAAAATTAGAAAACCCAAAGGAAAAAAATGAGATTCAATAAGAGGAAGAGGAGGAGAAATGTTTAGAGGGAAAGTGATTAAATGGAAGACAGACAAAGAAAATCCAATATACATTTAATTAGAGTCCCTGAAGTTGGAAAACAAATAATGAAACAGAACTAATGTTTAAAACTATAATCCAGTTAAACATTCTGGTCAGAAAAGACTCAACTCTGTATAGTGAAAGAGCTTCTTCCAATACTGGGAGAATTGACCCAGAATGATGAATTCTGAGACATATTTAAGTAAAATGATTATATTCTAAACATAAAGAAAAACATTCAAAGGCTCCCTGAACAAAAAGGTCAAATTACTTATGAAGACCAGAGAATTTATCTAGCACCACACTTCTAAAAAGTAATATGCAAAGCAAAGCAACGTTGAACAGCAGTGTCAAGAAACTCAAGGAAAGAAATTATGAGTCAAAAATTTGATTTCCAGGCATGCTGTCCTTCAAGTGTCAAAGCTACAGGAAAACAATTTCTACATGACTAACTCAGGGAACATTGTGCCCATTAGACTTTCTTGTGGAATTTACTAGGAAATGAATCTTATCCTACCAGGGAAAGAGTGGAGAAATAGCAGCAAAAGGGTTGATTGTGATCATTCAACTATAGATGTAAGACTAAAACAAAGGTAGAGAAATAATATCCAGATGTGTACAATAGGATGAAGCAGACATAATGCAACTAAAACTAAAGGCACAGAGAAGAGGGAGAGAAAATATAGAAAAGCTCATTTTTAATTGTATAAGTGGAAGTCAAGGATACCATTAAAAACAGAATAGCCAGATAGCAAACAATTAGAAGAAAACAGGGAACTAGGTAAACTAGGCACAAAAATATAGACTCTCCCAAATACCAAAAGAAAAGAGTAACTAAAACAAATGCTTGGCCAGTTCTCCTCTGCAGGGAGAACATGCCTTTACTCTGTGGAGTAGATTAAAAAACAAAAACAAAAACAAAAACCATATCCTGTGGAGAAAAAAATATAGCAACTATAACATATTGATATGACAAAATTGAGACTGAACATGCCAGTAATATTAGTAAATGTGAATGGATTTAACTCACCTAATAAAGAAAAAGATGTTTAATTTTGCTCACAAAGCAGGACCTGACCTTATGATGTGTATAAAGGACACACCCAAAAGTACACCTAGACCTGTTGAAGGCTGAAATGAAGGGACAGGCAGATGAATACGAGGCAAATGAAAGAAATAAGAAACCTTTTAGAGATCTGTAGGATCCCTAGTGACATTCTAAATTTTGTGATGTTGAAAACAGGTGTTCTCTTTTTTTTTTTTAACCCTGACCAAACTTGCTAGAGATTCATAAATTGTATTAATATTTTCAAAGAACCAACTTTTGGCTTTGTTGATATTCTCTGTTGTATATTTTATTTCAATTTTATTAATCTTTAAAAATATCATTATTTCCTTCCCTTTATTTTATTTGAACTTAATTTGCTGTACTTTTTCTATTTTCTTGAGAAAAAGATTTATATAATTGTTTTTTAACCTTTTTTCTTTTCTATCTTATGCATTTGTAGCTATAACTGTTTCACTGAACTATTTTAGCTATATTGTACAAATTTTGATATGCTATATTGTCATTATAATTCAGATAAAATATTTTCTAATTTCCATTGCAACTTCCTCTTTAATAATGAATAATGCAGAAGTAGGTTGCTTAATTTCCAACTCTATGGAGATTTTCATAGTTATGTTTCAATTATCAGTTTTTATTTTAATTCTTCTGTGGTCATAGAACACAGTTTGCATGACCTCAGTTCATTGAAATTTACAGAGATTTGCCTTATTTCCCCGCAGATGGTCCATTTTGGTAAATATTCCATGTGTACATGAAAACAATGTGTATTTTGTAGTTACTATTCTACAAACATCAATTAGATTAAGCCGTTTGGTTAAGTTTTTCAAACATTCCATATCTTTATTTATTGTTTTGTCTGCTTTTACTAAGTGAGGCAGGGATGCTACGATCCTTGCCTAGGATGGTTTATGCATCTAGGGCTGTCCTTTAGTTCTATCACATTTTGTTTTATCTCCTTTGAAGATGTTTTATTTGGTACGTACAAATTTTGTATTGTTGTAACATCTTGCTAAATTGATAATTTTATTATAGAAGATGTTTTTCTTTATTTCCAAAACTATTCCTTGCCTTAAAATTTACTTTGGTAAAAATATAGCTAAACCGGATTTCCAAGGATAATGTTTTTCTGGTATGCCATTCTCTATAATTTAACTTTCAAACTTTCTGTGTCTTTACATTTAAAGTGTGTCTGTTGTAAACAACATATAATTTGCTTTGGTTTAATAAGAAATCCTGTCTGATGGTTTTTGTCCTTTAATTTAAAATTTTAGTCTATTTATATGTAATGTAATTATTGATACAGTTGGGCTTAAATAGATCATGATGGTATTTGCTTACTCCTTGTTTTAGCTGTTCTTTAGTGTTCCTTTTTTCCATGCTGCTTTTAGATTAATTAAATATTTTTTACTATTCCATTGCCTCCTCTAAGACCATGGTCCCTAACCCCGGGCTGCAGACCGGTACCGGTTGGTGGCCCTTAGGGACTGGGCCATAAAGCTCTGCAAGACCAGCTGTCTCCCTCCCCACATCGGTGGAAAAATTGTCTTCCACGAAACTTAGGAGGCGGGGACAGGAGGGGGGCAGGAGGTGAGCGGCAAGGAAGCAAAGCTTCCTCTGTGTTTACAGCTGCTCTCCATTGCTCTCATCACTGCCTGAGCTCTGCCTACCCGCCTTCCATGGAAAAACCGTCTTCCATGAAACTGGTCCCTGATGCCAAAAACGTTAGGACGGCTGGTTTAACACATTAACTGTCATATGAGTTGTATTTAACTCACGCTAGTTTTGAGCTCGCGGCCTCAAAACTAAAATATGAAAGCATTTGTAACGC
>CAUYSK010096681.1:0-47582 GCA_963575035.1 Avahi laniger | reverse complement strand
TAATTTCTTTCTATTTTTTTTGGTAGAGATGGGGTCTCGCTCTTGCTCAGGCTGGTCTCGAACTCCTGAGCTCAGAACGATCCGCCCACCTCGGCCTCCCAGAGTGCTAGGATTACAGGCTTGAGCCACCGCGCCCGGCCTTATGCTTTTTAATTTGATAGAGATTGAGAAAGGAGCTTTGAAATTCTTTAACTTTTGTTGTGTATTCCATTCACAGCCTTTCTCCTACCCACTTCGTCACAAGCCAACCTCAGCTACCAGAATACCACATTCTTAATGCACCCCGTTTCTATTCAGCAGTCCTGGACAACATGCAGGAGAGAGTCTGAATGTCACGTGTGTGATATTTAGAGGGGAGTCATAGGTTCAGGGAAAAAAATGATGCTTATTGTTGGCCAAATAGGAGATTTGAGTTCACAGGAAAAAGATCACTAGATAAAAAAAGTTCCCGGTAAGGAGCCTGGATCCTTGGAGAATCTCCTTAACCCTAGAATCATATGAAGATTCTAAGGCAAAGAATACTTTCCTTTGCTGTCATTTGTAGATCATGGGTGGACAATGAGGGTGATGGAAGAAAGAAAAGAGTTAGGGAGTTGTGGCCAGGTGCAGTGGCTTGTACCTGTAACCCTAGCACTTTGGGAGACCAAGGCAGGAGTGTGAAACCAGCCTGGGCAACATAGCAAGATCCGTCTCTAAAAAAAAAAAATAAATTATATTAGAAAAAATAACTGGGTGTGGTGGCACATACCTGTAGTCCTAGCTACTTGGAAGGCTGAGGCAGGAGGATCGCTTGAGTCCAGGAGTTTGAGGTTGCAGTGAACTAGGCTGACGCCACAGCACTCTAGTCCGGGCAACAGAGTGAGACTCTGTCTCAAAAAAAGAAAAAGTTGTTGGCTATTTCTTGTAGCATAAGTGGCAAATAGAGAGATACTGGCTGGGGAGATTAGTAGGGTAGGATGTATGTACTGACTAAAACATCCTAGAGTGCTCCCAAAATGAAGTTAGACATTTTAAACAGAAAAATTGCCCTGAATTCTGAATACGATGCTTTGACGCCCCTTGTGGGATCTTTTCTGTTGGTGTGGAGGTCCATTCACACACATTTTATTGTGTTTCCTGCTCTCCAGGAGCAATAGACTATAATAGAGATCATGAAAGCCCTTTCCCACTCTTGCCCAAGGAGCCTGTCCCAGGGGAGACTGACTGAGCTGATCCTGAGAGCAACCCAGCATGGGCCAACTCATCCATTTTCCAGTTTTTATCGAAGCTTGTTCTTCTAAAAAATAATAATCAGTGGTTTACCCTAACAATTGTGTGGGTCCTCAGTGGCCAATCAGAGGAGAGTAAAGTTAGCAAGACAAATCTAATCAGCTAATCTCAAGACAGTGGGAGGGAGGTGCACTCCGCACAGAAGCAGGGCTGTGGAGCCTCTATCAAAAGATGCCAAAACATCAAATGCTGGCGAGGATGTGGAGAGACAGGAACACTCTTACACTGCTGGTGGGACTGCAAATTAGTGCAACCACTGTGGAAAAGAATTTGGAGATACCTCAGAGAGCTAAAAATAGAAATACCATTCCATCCAGCAATAGCGCTATTAGGCATCTACCCAAAAGAGCACAAAACATTCTACGATAAAGACATCTGCACCCGAATGTTTATGGCAGCACAATTCACTATTGCAAGGATGTGGAAAAAATCCAAGTGCCCGTCAATCCATGAGTGGATTATTAAAATTTGGTATATGTATACAATGGAATATTACTCAATCATAACAAACGACAGTGATCTAGAACCTCTTACAGTTTCCTGGATTAAACTTAAGCCCATCATCCAAAGTGAGGCACCACAAGAGCGGAAGAACGGGATCCATTTGTACTCGCCATCAAATTGGTACTAACTGATCAACACTAGGGTGATCACATGGCAGAAATACTCTTTAGGGAATAGGGGGATGGGGGGCAAATCCACAACTAAGGGACACGGGGAGCACTGTAGGGGGGGAAGGGCATGTCTTTAACCCGCACTTGGGTGAGGCAAAGACATAAAGTGTAACCATAATGTTTGTACCCTTACAATACCCTGAAATGAAAAAAAAAAAAGAAGTAGGGCTGTGGAAAGGAGGCCACTCTGGCGTGGACAAGGCCTCCCAACCCCCCATCTGAAGACAAAATGGCTGGAGGCTTAGTCATTGTTTAACAGCCATCCCGCCATTCCTCAAATTCCTTGTTTACTGTCAGCATAGTGAGTTGTGGGCTCTGTCACTTTAGCTGTTAATGGGACTAAACACTTATGCCAACAGATTAAGCCTTGCTGAAACATTAAGAAAATTGGCCCAAACAGAGTTTGGGTGGATTGCTGTTTAGTGGCTGTTTCTTTTGGGTGGTGAGCGGGGGAATGCTTGTCCCAAGACAATGGGTTTTTGATACCTGCAAAACAGTGACAGTTGCGTAAGAGTCGCTGGATAGATTTTCTGCTAAAGCAAAGAGATTGTTAAAAAAGCAAACATTTAATTTCAGTCGTTTGGACTGACTACACAGAATACAGATGAGATTTTCTGAAATTAACATTGACAAATACATTGAAGCCCACCACAAGTCTTGGAAAGGTTTTTTTTTTTTTAAGTTATTATAAATTTCTAGGAGAAATGAAAAATCATTACGTCTGCCATTGCAAAAGGATCCTCCAGGCAGCTAGATGATATTGAAGGTGGGAAAACTTTTCTTCGTTACACTGGTACCTTTCAAGATTTGTCAAACCTATTTCTCGTCATTGAGAAGAGGAGCGGTGCTTGCATGGGAGAAGTATTTAACCTCGAAAACAGTTTTTCAGGTCTTTCAGACACCTTAACCCCCCTCATGTAAATTCATATATCTTTACTTGACATGTCTTCTTAAGCAAGGATGTTTTAAGGTGGCTTTCATAAATTTTTTTCCAAGAAAGAATCAAGAACAACTCAATATTTCATTTTGATTCCAAGCCTTCAACTTACAATTTGGAAAGGACTTTACATTACATTAAGAATTAGAACCCTGTTCTATTCTTGCTATAATCAGAAAAAGATATTAAAATCTTTCAGATTAAGACCTCTTTGATGGGTCAAAATTGAATGGAAAGTTGATTTTGAATTCGGACATTAAAAGTTTGTACTCTGTAACAGTCACTCTTTGGGTATATGTGTCATAAAAATATGCTATTTGCATTCTTTTGCTGGGAAGAAGTAGACTGAATGATGAATGAGCATGTTGTTCATCTCACTAGTCCTCCTTACATTTTATTTCATGGCCAAGTTACTTATTCTATATTTATTAGCATGAATCACAAATTTTCTTTTGCTGGATACTTACTAGTAATTTTTGCAGCAGTTTTGAAAAGTGAGGGAGGAAGGAAAGAAGAAAGAAGGAAGCAACGAAAGAAGGAAAAAGGAAAGAGGGAAGGAAGGAAAGAAAGAGGAAAGGACAGAAGAAGGGAGGCTGAGGGAGGGGAAGGGAGGGAAAAGATTAGAGATCTTTAGTGCTTTCTCTAAATGCTAGTATTCAGGGGGTGCTGAGATTTCTGTGATTCCAATGTCTTCGGAAACTTCAAACTTGACTTTGATTAACCATGCTAATAACCAGGGTGCTTCTTTTTAGCTTTACTCCTAAGGTCACTTTACCAGAGCTGTGAAGACATGCTCATAATATTTGCTTTTCATCTAAATCAAGAAGGCAATGCTAAGCAAAAAAAGTATTTAGCAGTGCACGTGGGATTGAAGCGATGATAATCAGGGACCCTGGTAATTGAAGCTTTTGGGGAGGGGGAGAGAACCTTTCTTCTGGATCCTTCAGTCTGTTTAATAGGATAAAATTAGCTTGAGTGGTTTGGCGTTTGAAGAGGATGTGATGTAATTGGAAGTGCCTCCTGGGTTTGCTGCCGGACAAAGCAGTCAGGTGGAGACGCGGGAGGGCATGTGTGACTCTGAAGTACGCATCTCGGCTTCTGCCACCCTAATTAGCCTAAATTAGCTATGCCAGTTTTCTGCTTGCTTTTGAATTTCCCTGCTAATGCTACTTTCGGGGCTGAAAGGCAGGAAATATGAAATGCCCACCAATCTCCTAACAGATGAACGATGGAGTCTAAAACTGGATGGTCAGGTTTTATCGTTAAGCCCTTAAAAAGTGAGCGGCTCACAGAAAATACAAATGGGTGTGGGGCACAAACCTCAGGGACTGGTGGACACTGTCACTTGTTCTGCGTGATGAGAAAGTTTACAAAGCATCTGTCAGAAATGGATTATTTTGAGAATTTTCCACACGTTATTTTGAGACCTCACCTGAGAATACTGACTATTTAACTTGAGATGAACTAGGCAGGATTTCTCATAGCAAATAAGTTTCCTTTCAGATCAAATTTCAAAGTCTGGAAGAACCAAAGCGGTATTTTTGTGTATGGGAGCTACTGGCATTTTTAAATTCTCAGTTCTGACTGCAATCAGTGAACTCTGTGCAAAGAGATTCGCATTCTATTCAAAGTGGCTCGTACGAATCTATTTTAATCAGAGTGGCATTTGGGTAGAAATAAATATCTCAACCTAAAAGTCACAGGTCTTTATTTTTTTAGTTGCCAATGAATAAAACAAAATATGATGGTGTATATGCCAAATAATAAAAGCAAATAGGAAATTATTTCATTTGTTATTTTCTATAAGGAGTCATCCAACAAAAGTACAGTTCTCGCTGAGTCCCTTGTCACTGGACCTAACAGATAGACTTTCAGTTACTCCTATGGAGCCGTCTGAGTAAAAATGCCATTGGGTTTTTCTTTTTAAATAAGTAAACTTTGAACTTCTAAAGCCAAATGTTCGAGATGAGCATTGGAACCTTACACACACACACACACACACACACACACACACACATTACAGTGAACTGTGTACTTTATTTTCTTTATTTAATTTTATGTATCAAATGGTCACTGAGCCCTACAGTGTCGACGACTCTATGCCAGGGGATGCGAAAAACCTCACTGCTATCTGTCAATGTTTCTCTATAGAAAATGGCTAATAAAAGCATTTTCAAAACTTTCTGAGAAGGGCTACATAGAGAACGGGTGGATTCAGGTTTTAGCAGGCCTGAACCTTATACAATTTAAGAGCCTCTTTTGGAAAAATTGCTTCCCCTTCCCCCTCCCCCCCATTCTTGGAAGGCACCCACGTAAGTTAGGGGCTCTAAAGTTCCACTCTTATTAGCTTCAAGGCAAATCTGCTTCTGGCAGGACAGCTGTCTGGTGTGTCTTCTGTCCTCTTTGTGTACTCAGGAGCCCACCTGATGCCTTCCTCTGCCTCCTTTGCAAGAGTCAATCTGACCATGTGTTAAACACTCTGTGAGCTCTTCAGAGACACAAACTTCACGATTTCAAAATATTATCATTATGCAACTTGGCTTAGTAACTCAAGAGAGTGGCCAGGAACAATTGTGGACTACACAATAGGCATGATTTGGTTTGTGTTTGGAACGTTAGCAAACAGGTCACATGAGATCGGGTGGGGCTCAGGTGGGCAGGGCTGATACTCCGCAATTCACTGTGGTGCAACACGGCACACGGGTCCTGTTTGTCTGCCGTAGCTCCTTAGGCCGTTTCCAGGATCCCTCCATCCAGGTGGCTCTGGCTCTTAGCAATAGGGAATAGAATTGTTGAAAGCTTTCAGTTGTGAAGATTCGTGTTTATAAAACACACAGAAGCCATGCGTTAAGATCACATATTGTTCTAAATGACTCAGTAATTTGCAGACTTCAGTTTAAGGGATGAAATTTTGTTCTCTTTACCGTTGTAAATGCAAAATTGGGCAGTGCCGTGACTTTTCTGTTAACCCACCCAACTTGACTCAGCAGTGAGCCATTTAGGAGTTGGGTTTCTGTGGCGTGGCTCCTCCCAGTACCCCGATGCAATATTTTCATTTCTATTCGTACTTGGTACAATGCAACCTTAGTATTGGGCATCTCAAAAAAGGGAGCAGGGTACAATTCTCCATGCAATTGTTGTGAAAATTATTAATTAATTCACTTTGAATTCCAATTCTAATGACTAAATTTAATCTGAGGTTCATGCACATTTTTTATGACACATCGTTTCATTTATTTTTTTCATCATTTCATTTAAATTGTGTTAAGTTTTCACTTTCAGAAGTCCTAAGACAATGGCGTGCATTGGTTCAAGGCTACCAAAAGGATTTCTTGATGCCTGATACAAACCGTAGACTTGTTATCTAATTCGTGTGCTATTGTTTAAACACTGATCTTAGGTCAAATAAATTAGCAATGACAGTCATGTGGTTCTGCAAGGAGACCATTCATGCATTCATTTATTCAATAGAATGCCTGTATGTGACAGAAACAGTCTGGATGCTAGAAGTGTAGGCGTGAACAAAATAGAAGTGGTTCTGCCTCAGGGTGAATAAACTAAGTAAAGAAAAATAACAAGACCATTTCATATAGTGTTAAAGGCTGTGAAAAAGAATAGGTAAAACTACAATGAGATACTGCTTCATATCTACCAGATGGCTATAACTTTTCTAAAAAGAAAAATAACAAGTGTTCACAAGGATGTGGAGAATGGAAACACTTATGCATTGCTGGTGGAAATGTAAAATGGTGTAGCCACTGTAGCAGTTTGGCAGCTCCTCACAAAGTTAAACGTAGACCCAGTATACTACTCAGCAATTCCACACCTAGGTATATACCCAAAAGAATTAAAAGCACGGACTGAAAAAGATACTTATACACCAATGTTCACAACAGCATTACTCACAATATCTGAAAGGAGAAATAACCCAAATGTTCATCAACAGATGAGTGGATAAACAAAAGGTAGTAGACACACACAATGGAATAGTATTCAGCCATCAAAAGGAAAGAAATTTGAATATACCACAACATGACGAACCTTGAAAACATTATGCTTAGTGAAATAAGCCAGACACAAAGGAACAAAGATCATACGGTTCCACTTACATGAGGTACCTAGAATAGGCAAATTCATAGAGACAGAAAGTAGAATAGAGGTTACCAGGTGCTGGGGGGAGAGAGGAAAAGAAAGAGTTATTGTTTAATGGGTACAGAATTTATATTGGAAATGATAAAAAAAACTTGAGGGTATGGACAGCAGTGATGATTGCACTGCATTGCAAATTAATTGATGCCACCAAATTCTACACTCATGAATGGTTAAAATGATCAACATTATGTTATGCGTATTTTACCACGATGAAAAATAAAAATCAAAGACCTGTGGTACAGAATGACTGGGGCTGGGGAGGAAGAGCACGAGCTGAGACACTAAGGTAGGAGTGAGGTTTGGGAAAGTCGGAAAGCAGGGGCACCTGGAGCAGAGTGTGGACGGAGGCCCGCTGACCGTGAAGCTCAGAGAGCATCCACCCCTGGCATTCCTCACTGGTACAGACTTCTGCAAAGGAACTGTACCAAATTTTCTATTTGCAATTTTTAATTCTTCTTAAAGAGGGGCCCCTACATTCTATAAATTTTAGGCTTTGCAAAAACCTGAATCTTATCCTGGAGATAAATAATATAAAATGAGACCGGAACACTAACATCAGAGGAAGTTGGGTGCACTTTTGTATCTATTGGTTGGTTTGGGAAATTAAATGTATGTGTTTATTCACATACTCACTATGCTATTTATTCACTTATTTAACAAACATTTATAAAGCCCCTCACATGCCTACCATGTGCCCAGCCTCAGAGGCAATACAAAGAACACACCCACAGCCCTCGGGTCCAAGACCTAGTGGAAAAACAATACACCGAAGCAATGATAATGCGAAGTTTAGAAACATTCCTAAATACTGATTCTGTCTCATCACCACACTGTATTGTGAATTCTTGGAAGTCGGGACTTCTGGAATCATCATATTTTATAGCTGCAAGGAACTTAAAAGATTATTAAGTCGAATTTCTCATTTTACATCTACTAAACCCAGGCTCAGAGAAACTAGGCAACTTGTCTAAAGCCAAGGAAATAATTTGTAAGACTCAAGACTAGAAGGCGGGTCTGCCGGGCTCCAGAGCTGGTCTTGCTCCACCGTTCCATGCTGCAACATTGCCTTGGGTTCCTTCCGGGTCTCCCGCTTCCTTCTCATCCTGTACATTTTCTAATCTAGTGTTCCAGCGTGGTGGGCGTGCTGTAAACGGGACTTGGTGGTAACAGTCATGCCTAGATAGAGAGACAGCTCGGAAATTTCCACCTGGGATGGTCTTCTGGGTTGCGATCTGCATTCACTTAGCAACTACACTGTCCTTACTTGATGAAATGGTTATTTGGGTGGCTTGGGGAAGGCAGTTCTGATGGAGATTATGGTACATTAAAGAATCCCAAACCCCCTACCTCATTGCCAACAATGAATGGATGACAAGGAGGTGCTAGCTCATGCTACTGCTGACTGCTGTCCTTCTCTAACCCTAATGTTCTCATTACTAGCATGGAGGTCGTTGTGAGAATTATATGAGATAATACATGCTGAGATCTTAGCATAGCACTGGGAGCATAGTAAGCACACAATCAATATTAGTCTTTGTTGGTAGTGTTATTGTTATTAATTCTGAAAGGAATTACTGTGAATTTCAGTGAAGAATATGCTTGTATTATGATCAAATTTCTAAACCTAAGAAATTGGGTTTGGGAATTTATTTCTCCAAAATCTAAAGGCTGTATAAAAATGAAATATCATGCCAACTGAAAATGAAACTTTACAAATAAATATTGGCCTTCACTCTATTATCATTACCATTTAAAATCCATTCAAAATCACATTACCCCAGCTCAGGAGTCACCCAAATATTAATAGTAGAGTAATTGAAAACCACATTCTGTGGCTCTCCTTATATAATTCAAATTGCTATTTGCCCCAGGCTGTTTTGAAGGTTGTAAATAGATCTTAAAGATGAAACAATGATAGAAATGTACATTCAAGAGCCAGGATAATCAAGAAAGCTCGAAAGTGATTAAGGCTTTACAGTCAAAACAAAAACCTGCACCAAAGTTTGCAGTTCTCTCTTCAACAGTGTCCAACGAGTTTATTTCCCTTTATGTGGAAAAACAGTTACATCATTGCTTACTCACTATTTCAAACTTTTATCCAATAAAAACTAAATATTTCTTGTCATATATTTATTTTTCTCCTAAGTAGTAACGGATTTAGGTATATAGGATTTGTAAGATGGTTAACTCTATGGGAACATAGGAAATGCTTTGCTTTATTTCTTGAGAGGAGGAAAGTTATGCTGACTCATACTACCTTCCTCCTATGTTCATACACCTCCTCACTCTGCAAGCCAGTGTTTGCTCCTGGAGTAGGGCTGAAACTTGAGAAACACCCACTGTGGCCATGCAGTGGAGAGAACATTCATGGAAATATTAGACTGCTTGCTCCAAATATTTTTTTTTTTGAGACAGAGTCTCGCTTTGTTGCCCCGGCTAGAGTGAGTGTCGTGGCGTCAGCCTGGCTCACAGCAACCTCAAACTCCTGGGCTCAGGTGATCCTTCTGCCTCAGCCTCCCGAGTAGCTGGGACTACAGGCATGCGCCACCATGCCCGGCTAATTTTATATATATATTTTTTTTTAGTTGTCCAGATCATTTTTTTCTATTTTTTAGTAGAGGCAGGGGTCTCACTCTTGCTCAGGCTGGTCTCGAACTCCTGACCTTGAGCGATCCACCCGCCTCGGCCTGCTTGCTCCAAATCTTGATTGAGCTTAAGGAGACAGTTAAGGACATTGTGCAAAGCTGTCTGACATAGCTGTAGCTTTTCTGCTCTATTTTCAGATTTTTCCTTTCTTCATTTAAAACCTGGGGTTCAATTTGCAGCACAACATCAATCTGGATACATTTTTTTTTTTTTTTTGCAAAAGCTACAGGGGTCTCTTCTTGTAAAAATCGGGATAAGCTGTGAGTTACCTGAACTCTTACCAAATTTACAGGCCCCAAGCTTACTAAGTACGTAATACAGTAGAATCCGACAATATATGACACCAGGAGGCAAGAACAGCTAAAGGTAATGGTCAATTTTGTCTTTTATTGTTTTTAGGTGATTTACGTCTAATTTGGAATTTGCTTCTGACAATGACATATGACTTAAGAGTCAGTGGAGGTTTCTAACACATAAGATATAAATTCACGGTGATCTCAATTATTAATACATCAGCCTGTTCTTACATTCTACACAGCACCTATTGCCATCTGATACCTTTTGTTTTATTTGTTGGTCGATTGGTTGATTGCCTCCCTATGCTAGAAAGGAAGCACCATGAGAAATAGGAGCCTCACCTGTCTTGCTCAGTATTCTATTCCCATCACCGGCACAGCACCTGACTCATGGTGGGCCCTCCAAAAACGTCTGTTGATTGAATTAACACCTGTGTGCAGTAGAGTCGTATACCTCAAATTATGCTCAAGAGGAACAGAGCCTTGGGGTTCTAAGAGTGAAGTGAAGTGTGTTTCATGGCTACAGTTAAAGAATGGAGTTTCTCCCACTTCCCCGTTGCCAGAAAAAAAAGACAGTTAATGTGTAAAATTTCACAATTTAGAACTTTTCTCCTTTAGATTTCTCATGCTTTAGGTTTTTGCCACTTCTTTATCTATTTGCAATAAACATAATGACAAGCAAGTAGCAACTCAATATTTTCAGGGAAAACTGGAAACAGACAATTGCTCTAAATTCAACAGGTTATTAATATGCTTACATATATATTTTACCACAATAAAAAGTGGTTACAAATAAAATATAAATAAAAAGTTTATATATATGTATTTTAAATAGTTTCTAAAACATAAAGTATATATTTATAGTGTTGGAGATGAAAGATGGGGACAGTTGAACAACAATGTGGATATACTTAATGCCACAAACTGTACACTCCAAAGATTGTTAAAATGCTAAATTTTATGTTATGTATATTTTGCCACAATCTTAAAAATGGTTAAAAATATACATAGCCAGTAACCACTAAGTAATTGACATGAGGCTAGTACAACTGAGGGACTGAGTTTTTCATTTTGTTTAATTTTAATTGATTTATATTTAAACCTGAATAGCCACATGTGTCTGGCAGCTACTGTATTGACAGTACAGGGCAATGCCTGCAGAACTTCATTTAAATGGAGTCTAGCACGCTAATTGTTAAAGTTATCATTTGAGTGGCTTCTTCCTTGTTTTTTGTTTTCTGACCTTTTATTATGAAGCTGTCAAACTTACATAAAAGTAGAGAGAATAATATAACGAATATATATGTTCTCATCACCTGGATTTAGTAATTGTTACTATTTTATCATATTTGCCATAGGAATACTTGAGATCGAACTACTCTATATAAGTTGAGGCCAAAGTTCTGAAACTGAGAAGGGCTTAGTCATACATTCATCTCTGGAATCAAAACCAATCCCATTAGAACTGCCTTCCCTATTGCTAACAGTTACATTTTTATCTTCATATTTTCTAGATAATTGTGCCAGAAATATTAATAATATAGTACTTTGTGAACACATTTATAACTTCTAAAGTCATCTCAGGTTTGAGCTAGGATTGCTTTGCTATTAGATTGTGACTTCTTCTGGTGCTTGGTTATTAACAGTAAAAAGTCACCATCCACTCTGTGGTGTGACATCTCAAATGAGACATAGGTTTGACCCAGCAAGTATGGCCCAGATGGCAGAATAACTCATTTTTTTTTTAAATTTGCATTCATTTTTAATTTGGTCTGGAGATATGGCTAAAAAATGATGATAGCTGTAAACCACTATGACAAGATGCTTTAATATTATGGTGTAGTCGTGGTTATAAGTATTAGTGTGATTATTGAGAGCAACTTCTAGTTCTACCCTCTTCCTTTGGGGTCAAACATTGTTGCCATGGTTAGAAAGCTAGATTGTGAGTCAAACTTATCAAACTAAAATGGGGCAGAAAGAAAAGCACTGTGTACCAACAAAGCATCTAAAAATGCAATTCCAGAAACCAGGAAACACGACACTTGACCCAGGTTTCTATAATAAGTCTTCATATTTGTATATGGTGACTATGGTCTCATGAAAAGAAGGCAGAAGTAGTACCACAGACAAATACAGGGGTCCTGACATCAGACTTCTTAGTTTCAAATCCTGGCTTTGCCACTTACTGACTCTGGGCCTTAGCCAAGTTACTGAAACTTTCTATATCTCAGTTTTCTCATCTGTAAAATGGAATTAATAATCAAATTAAATGATATATTTAGCATGGTGTGTTGCACATGTGTTTTTAGTATTAAATTATACAGCAAAACATAACAATATTTACACTTAAAAATAATAGCTCTTTGAGGAAAATAAATAGGAGTAGTTTTAGATTATCTTTATATCCACAGTTCTCATGATCCAGGAGGCTGGATATAGGAAAAAACACAAAAGGAAGAAAAGGTATTTGTCAGCTGTCTCTATAGTTCTCTAGAAGCAGCCATACAATACGTAATTCTGAATTCCAAAATGCTCTGAAAACCACAATTTTCATAAGTTTTCAACAAAAACTCATCTGAAGGCAAAACCTAATCTGAATTGACATGAAACTATGGTCTTCATTTATCCCAGTTGGAGTGAATATTATTATGATTCACTGCAGTTGATTATGAGGTGCTACCCAGACTCCAATGGCGATATCCCATAACAAGCAGTATATGCATCATATCATCTTCAAAATCTGAAAAAAATCTGAATTACAAACTATATCTGGCTCCAAGGATTTGGGAAAGGGAATTTTGGACCTCTACTCTGTTTACATCTAATCGACCAGAACTTGTTCTTGGGTCCACTGCTAGCTACGAGGGTGCCTGGGAAATGTAGCCTTTATTCCAAGCAGCCATGTGCCCACCAAAAATTTTATGATTATGGGATGTGGAAGATCAAACAGTGGGTCCCAGTCAGTAGATCTGACACACTCACTTTTTTTTCCCCAAAGCTTTGTCCTAAACCCCCCTCAGAACCCTCTGCATAGAACCAGAATAAATAGAAATTATTGACTGGGTGTGGTGGCTCACACTTGTAATCCTAGCACTTTGGAAGGCCAAGGTGGGAGGATTACTTGACCCAGGAGTTTGAGGTTGTAGTGAGCTATGATGGCACCACTGCTCCCACACCAGCAACAGAGCAAGACCCTTTCACCAAAAGAAAAAAAAAAAAAACTAGGAATTGTCCCCTTGGTCCTCTTAAATAACCTGGACTGGCTTCGAATGACCCAATTCTAGCTTCGAAAGACCCAACATGGTTGGCAACTCTTATTCCAATGGAATGCTGTCTTGACTTCTTAGGCAAATCAATAGCATTTCATAATTCTTCTTTGTGCAGAACCACCTCAATCTCACGGATATCTCCTAGTCTTTTAATAAATTCCAGATTAGACCTTTGATTCCAACTGGCCAGGGTATCTGTGAGTTGGTACCCTTATGTTGACTAATTGTCAATGTCCCTTCAACCTTTCCTGGCAGGAGAGGTAGAACATTCTCATGAGAATGTCTAAGAAACAGCTTCTAAAAAGGAATATCCAGATTCAAACACTGTCTGTTTGAATTCCTACAATTCCATCAAATACAAATTCGACTTCTTTCAAAAAAATAATTCAAATTCAACAAATTCAGCTCTGGCATAGAGATAGCATTGTGTTCTCGGAACCATGAAGAATAAAAAAATGAGTGTTTTTCTCTCCTTATTGCAATTGGACACAAAAGGAGGAATTTTGGGTGAGTGCTGAAAGAAGGAAAACAATTTACAATTAGATTTTATTTCCAACTCAGAGGCTAGAGAAATTCAGGCTATGGAACATATTTTAAGAAAATGGGGCGGGGGGAGGCGCTGGTATTATTAGAACTTAAACGGCCAGTTCTGAAGCCTAATTCTTAGTCATTGGCTGAACGTAATTTTTTCTCAAATAAAAATGAAATGCAAGATGAGCAAGAAAGAGATAGTCACAGACAATAAAAAAACAAGACTCAGCCTCTGGCGTGGGTGCAGCAAACAGTAAATAGATCCATGTTTTATAGTTGTATGAGAGTGGCCAAGTTGGCCTCTGGAATCCTATTTCATTTTCTGCCTTCTTTGTTGATTCTTACAAGAATGTGCTTTTTGAATGTTCAAAAGTTAATTCATCAAACAGGGATGCCAAACTTAAAGTATTCCATGAGTTCTTTTTTAACTTTTTAAATGCAGTTTGTGCAACTGTTCCAAGTAGGTTTAAATAGATAAGTATTCTGAGGAGTGTCAATTTTATTCAGTCTAAAAGCTAAGTGTAACGTAAATGGAAAAATAGACTGTACTGTGTACATTTTCATACATTTTAATGGCCAGTTTCTATTGGTTGCTGTGCTTTTTTTGCAAGTAAAGGAAAAAATCACACATCACATTGTATATTTTCTGGCAATGGAAAGTTATTTTGATCACACCTTACAAATGATCCATATTGATATTTAGTTTACAGTATTGGGAGGAGGAGGAAAGAGTGAACTTAATTTGAATTTAGAAAGTCTCTAAATGATAATTGAATCACAAGTCTGGATTATAATTCTAGGAGCAGCACTTGACTTGGTCAAAAATCACTGTTATGAAGAGATGCAATTTTTACACAGTACTTCACATTGATTAAGTAATGTGTGAAAATGAAAAAAAAGTATTTGAATCTTAATCACAGTCATTTGCATGAAATAAAAGTCTGTGTCAAGGGAATGCACATTATAATAACTCCTGGGTGTTTTGGTTGCATCAGTGAGCAAAGAAGTTGTATGCATTTTTTTCACGCTGATATACAAGAATTTCTTTTATATTTATTGTATCTTTGATTTGTACGAAAATTCAGCAATATAGGATTTTGGCTGGTGAGAGACAACAACTGATTAACTACCTTAACAATGGCTGTAATTAAAACAGATGTTTGATAATGCATGTGCCCAAATTAAACTGGAAACATTCAAAGAGAGAAAAGAGAAATAGGAATTTGATATGAACCTCATTCTCAGTAAGGCTCTCCGTTAGATGGAAAGGTAATACATGAGGGAATGAACTTCAGAAAAATTCTGCAGTCTCTTTTCTTTCCCTCCCTATTACTGTATGACTGGAATACTTGAAATGTAGAAAACTGAGCTTCTTGCTCGTGGGCCCCACCCCCAAATCATATCTAGAGCTGGTCTTTCAATCTACAGATGCTATTTCTCTGCAGTGGCATGTGTTAGTACCTCCAGCTCAACCTCTCTGCTAAGAATTCTCGAAGCCCAAAGTGCCTTCAAATTCTGGAGCTAGAGTAGACCCTCTCATGGCTTCTTCAGCCCCCTGTAATTGCAATCACCTTTTGATAACCCGAAATCGCCTACTTGGGTTGTTACGTATTCCCTGTGATGTTTGAGTTAATACTTTTTTCTTGTTTTGATTATCTACTTCTAGTTTGAGGCCAGCATTATCTAGGAATAGACAATATTTTGATCTCTGAAGTTTTTCATCTTCTCCGTTTGTGGAGGAGGAGGAGAAAATCCTAACTAAAATAAGAGTTTTGATTCCTGAAGAAGTTGCCAAATTCCAAAAGGCAGCAATAGCGATCTTCAAAATATGTAAGTCTAATTGTTCAACCTAGATCAAAAGAAGAAAGTCGCTGGAAAAATTTCTGCCAGATATGGACCGCGTTACGGGACAAGTGTGGAGCAGAGACAGGATGGTAATGGATGCGACAGTGCCCTTCATTAGAACTGAATAATAGTAAAAATAAAATTATAACAATAATGATAAAGACATATGTATATTTTACTAACTAAAATTGCATAAAACAATAGAAAAATAAAAAAAAAAAAAGACTACCATTTCAGTAACAGCAGAAAATAGTTCTGAGCTCAGTCTCACCTTTAAGGGAGGAACAAACACCCCGAGAAGATTATGGCATCCATGCAGTTGAAAACTAAATGGGTTGAGGCTAGCACCCTGAAGTTATTACCTACTCCAAAATTAGCAACACTCCACGACGCAAGCTTTCCTCTCCAACACTGGCATTCCTTCACCCTCAGAATTGAGGCGTGTGCTTTCTTTATCTTTGTCTCCCAGTAGATCTCAGACACTTCATAACATCTACTGAAAGAAACAATCTCTCTTTCCGATGTTGCAAAATCCACTTCTTCCTTTTAGAAAAACACACCTTGTGGGATGCACACCTTCCTTCGCAAAACCTCTTTCACCAGCCTCACCAGGCCCTCGCACATCCAAAGCTAATAGTCCAACTCCCTTCCCTTCTCCAGATTCTCCCCCTTCTCCAAGCCTAACTTGGATTCTTTCCCTTGCAAGATTTCTATGATCTCTCCCGGCCACGGTAGTTTCTTCCCTCTCTGCACTCCTGCCGCATCCCCTGCAATACTCCCTGGCACAGCACGTGCCTGTTCTTTACGTTAGTGTATGGTGTTCCTCACTCCCTAGCGGTAAGCTCCTGGGAGATGGGCATGATATCCTGCTTTCCCTTCTTTCTTCCCATCTTCCTTCCATCTTTCCTTCAACCAATATGTATCTAGGACCTACTCTGTGCCACCTAGAGCGCTTTCCAGATTTCTCCTACAGCATTTGGCAGCGTGGCATCGTGTAGTAGAGTAGGTGTGAAATACACATTGTGTATTATTTGAAGAAGTTTACTAAGCGGCTCTCTATCACCCTGCATGGTTCGCCTTCACTCATCTGCTCTTTCCTCCCAACTATATTTAACCCATTCTTTTTTTACAAAAGATCAAATCCTTAGTACCATCAGCAGGCCCACTCTGTTCTTTCTGAGAGAGGGAAGCAGACAGATTTATGCCAGAGCAGCCGAAGCCTGTTTGTGAAATTTCGGCTCTTTGTGAACAGCCAAAGCCTGTTCCCAGTTCCGCCTGACGTCATGGGTACTATTACTCAAGTCCCTTAACTTCTTTGTGCTACCACATCCCCTTTTGTAAAATAAAGGTAATAATATATGCCATGCCACCCTTGACACTCCCTAGGGTGAGGGTTAATAAGATAATGGCTGCAAAACACTTTAAGCTCATCCAAAGAAATGTGCCACAGTGTATAAAAATGTAAAGAGTTATTATATAACTAATCAGATCCAAAATACAGGTTGCAAATGGACCTGTGGAGTGTTGAAACAAAGCCTCAGGAGAGAGGCTAATGCTTAACTTGCCCTGCAGGACCAGGCAGCATTTCCAGAACTTTCTCTTATATAATTTATTTCTGAAAATACATTTTAAATCTATTTTTTAAAGGGAAGGGTGGGAGTTTATGTCTACAAAACAAAGAAAAACTACTGTATAGCTACAATTCAGGTCCCTGCTCTTTGTTCCCGTTTGAGGAGGCACCACCTTTGAATTTACATGCAGACCGCAAGAAAACAAACTCTTTCTAGCCTGAAAGATCCTATCTCTCTAGCCTTGAACTCCCTACAGCCTGGAGCACCTTCTAGCCTGGAAGTTCTGTGAGGGCAGGAACTGATTTCTTATTCACAATTTTATAGCCATCAGCACAAATAATGCCTGGGACATAGTAGGGTAGAACTCAGTAAATATTTTATTTGTTTTTATTTCATGAATGAGTCCAGCTTTCTAGCTCCTGGATAGACAGAGGGGGCTAAAATTTGGGCACTAGCAGACCCACTAGGCTGCCTGTGCAACAGCCACATCACGAGCGTTGGCACTGGCTGCTCAAGCCCACAGGGCTGGAAGGGTGCAGGAGTAAGATTATTTTAATCCCACATCCTGCTGGAATGTACAACTTTGGACATGCCAGGTATAAATAGGAAACACGCGAGGACCTTGAGCATCGAGTTAGTGTGTGGAGTTAGATATTATTGATCCTCCAATATTCTTTTAAAAAATTGGGTCATGAATGCAACCAAAGGAATCTGGTCAGCCTAAATACATGCGGAGTTAGAGAAAAGGAATAGGATTCTGACTAATCTTTCTTCTCCAGCACGATTAAAAGGTATTATCATATATTGGTTAACTAGATTGGCTATGGCTGAGGCCGTGTTGCAAGAACAGAGGGATTCCTAAGAGGAAACTCGCCACATGAGAGGAGTTAGGGTGCGCCGGTGACCAGACTCAACCCCAGGGCTTGGATCATTAAGTCATGCTGATTTCAGACACGTTATGCAGTGGATACTAGAAACTCACCCTAACAGCACTGTGCATGTGTCTTGGAAAAAATCTGGATGCTTATGAATACAGAAAACTGGCACACTAAACAGTGACTTGGAATCTAGGAAGCCTTAATGGAGGGTAATACCTTAGTCCTTTCAGGCTGCTATAACAAAATACCCTAAACTGGAGGGCTTTTAAACAACAGAAATTTATTTCTCACAGTTCTGGAGGTGGGAAGTTCAAGATCAAGGCACCAGCAGGTTTGATATCTGGTGAATTCCTGCTGTTTGGTTTCATTGAGGACTATCTCTTTGCTGGATCCTCACATGGCAGAAGGCACAAGGCAACGCTCTGGGCCTCTTTTATAAGGGCACTAATCCCATTCATGAGGACTCTACCCTCGTGACCTAACCACCTCCCAAAGTGGCCTCTCCAAATACAATCACACTTAGGCTTTGTTATGATTAGGCTTTAACATATGAATTTAGGGACAGCACAGACATTCAGTCTATAGCAGGAAACAAGGAGAAAAGGAACATCTTCCCCTTCAAGCGATGAGACTGCTTGGCCTCTGTGACTCAGTGGAGGCCTACGTGGGAGTCACCAGGTGTGGAGAGAATTAGAGTGGAGGCCAGCACAGGTCTGGAGGATAATCTCATCCATAATTATATGTGTGGCAAAATAAAGCCCATTTGGACACATTTTTCTTTTTAATAAAAAAAAGAATAAAGGGAAGATTGAGGGAAGGGAGGGAGAGAAAAGAGGGAGGAAGGAAGGAAAGAAGGAAAAGAAAGAAAGATGTGGCTTCAAAAAAACTGAAAGAAGTGGCTATGCTATAATTTGATTTGTTTGACCCCTCCAAATCTCACATTGAAATCTGACCCCCAATGTTGGAGATGGAGCACAGCGAGAGGTGTTTGGGTCCTGGGGGTGGGTCTCTTATGAATGGTTTGGTGCAGCCCTGGGGAGAGGGAAGCAGTAATGAATGAGTTCTCACTTTATTGGATCCCCTGAGAACTGATTGTTAAAAAGAGTCTGGCTCCTCCCCTCCCTCTTTTGCCTCCTCTCTTGCATATGATGTCTGCATACACCACCTCTGTTTCACCTTCTTCCATGAGTGGAAGCAACCTGAAGCCCATGCCAGACACAGATACCAACACCATGCTCCTAGTATAGCCTACAGAACCATAAGCCAAATGAACATCTTTTCTCTATAAATTCCCAGCCTCAGGTATTCCTTTAAAGTGATACCAGTGAACTAAAACAAGGTCTCTATACGAAAGTGACTGTCTGGTTCACCCTGTAGTAGGGAACAGAGTCCAAGTACAGATTAAAAACAGAAATGGGGCTGGGAGTGGAGGCTCACCTGTAGTCCTAGCACTCTGGGAGGCCAAGTCGGGAGGATCCCTTGAGGTCAAGACCAACATGAGCAAGAGCAAGATCCCATCTCTACTAAAAATAGGAAAATTAGCTGGGTGTGATGGTGCCCGCCTGTAGTCCCAGCTACTCAGGAGGCTGAGGCAGGATGATTGCTTGAGGTTGCAGTGAGCTATGATGACACCATTGCATTCTAACTGGGGAAACAGAGCAAGACTCTGTCTAAATAAATAAATAAATAAAATAAAAACAGAAATGAAGTCTGGGCGCGGTGGCTCACTTCTGTAATCCTAGCACTCTGGGAGGTCGAGGCGGGCAGATTGTTTGAGTTTAGGAGTTCGAAACCAGCCTGAGCAAGAGCAAGACCCCGTCTCTACTAAAAATAGAAAGAAATGAATTGGACAACTAAAAATATATAGAAAAAAAAATTAGCCGGGCATGGAGGCACATGCCTGTAGTCCCAGCTACTCGGGAGGCTGAGGCAGGAGGATCGCTTGAGCCCAGGAGTTTGAGGTTGCTGTGAGCTAGGCTGACATCATGACACTCTAGCCCAGGCAAAAGAGTGAGACTCTGTCTCAACAAAATAAAAAAAATAAAAAAAATAAAAAATAAATAAATAAAATAAAAAATAAAATAGAAATGGGTATTTCCCCAACTTAGCAAAAAGATTTCACCTGTAATTCCAGATTGTCAACAAAAATACTCAAAGTACATATATATAAGTGAGAGTGAAAGAGAAGAAAGAGCTTTCCTACTTCAGCTGTTTGGGTCCCTGTGCCTCCTCATCACTGCCTAGGAGTAGCTGGAAAAGAAGAAACAGAAAGCACCAAGATTTTACATCCCAACCAGTAAGTTAATTTTGCTATGGAAAAGTCAAATAAAATCTAAGTAAATAGAAAGAAAAATAAAAAATAATCCACCCAGGCGATTTGGGGGCAAATCACAGGCCAGAATATAAAACATCTCTGAGTTAAAGGGAGGGAAAAACTTATGTTACCTACACAGTGATGATTATACAGAAAGGAAGGAAGGAAGGAAGGAAGGAAGGAAAAAAAGAGGGGAGGATGGACAGACAACTAAAGACATATAAAGAAGAGGCACATTTGAAAGAGCAACGAGAAGAAGGGGAAAATTAGGTAAAATAAATGGCCCTCACTTCAATATAATTAAAGACAACATGGGATCTATTAAAGATGATATCAAAGATAAGAGGATAAGAACAATGAAATTTAAAGGAAGCTAGCAGAGGTAAGGGAGAAAATAATTTCATTGTAGAAATAATAAATGATTTAGAAACATCAGGAAGCAAAATTGGCTCTGCAGAAGACTGGGTTTGTGATCTGGTTGACAGACTTGAGAAAATCACACAGAAGGAAGAGGAAAATAAAAAAAATAAAAAATTATTACAGAGAAGTTAGTAGATATGGAACATAGCCAGCCTGGTTATAAAATATAGATGATTGTTTTCCTTGAAATAGAGAAAAGAACAGATATTCAAAGATACAGTAGAGAAAAATTTTCTGAAATCACAGAAAAGCTGAATCTACAGATTAATATAATTAAAATATCATAATTAATCTGGGACATATTTCCTGCTGAAATTACTAAACTTCAAATATCGAAAAAGAATCATTCTAACATCCTGGCAGATGAAACAAATCAAAGGAGGAAAATACAAGGCTTGTCTCAGACAACTCTATAGCAACATTTAAGGCCAATGGTTGAAGAATTTTGAGAGGAAACTCATTGGCCAGACAGGTTGTTGTGCAACAGTAAAGATAACAATAAAATTCTCAAATATATAAAGACTCAAGAGACATGCTACCTACAATTTTGTCCTGAAAAATTGCTTTGATGACAAAAATCTATTCAATCAAAAATTAAGTCAAAATAAACTTCAAGATGGAGATTTGTCATATAAGAACTCCTTATATGTCTTAAATAAATGTCAATACACCAAATTAATTTTAAATAATGCTACACCTACATAATTATGAAATATAAATTAAATCCTAAAGATCTCAAAATAAAAGCTAAATAATATTTTTAAATAATATAAGGAACTCAGTGTCCCACAGCTACTAAAAAAAAGAAGAAGAAGCTAAAAAGAGAAGCTAAAAAGATGTAAAGTGAGTAAATTTCCTTATCTTCAACAAGGACTTAATAGATATTTTAATTTTTAAAATTGATAATTGAGAAATATAGATGAATGTATGTAATTTAAAGTTATAAAATTCACTGCTAGTAGAATTAAAAAGTCTACTTTCAATAATATAATATGGGTAGGGCTTGCAAGAGGAGGTTTGGAGAGGTAGAAACACAGATTACTTATAGTAGAAGACCTTTTATCCAGAATTTCCAAGACTTAACCTGTTCAGATTAAAGACAGTTTACATATGTAAATTCCAAAAGAGCTGAGTATTTAAAGAAGAAAATTTAGTGCAAAACTGTGGTATACAATGTAGGCAATAAGAAATAAATGCTCTTTAAAAATGTGTTTTGTTAATATTTCTTTTTATTTTGAATAATATAAATATATCATACCAAACAATTGAATATTAAATTGTTTGTCATCATTTGCATCAATTTGAAATATCTGGGCTTACCTAAAAGCAGAAAAGCTGGCATTATCTAAAATCCTAAGTTTTTAGCCATATAAACATACTGACAGAATCTACAAATCAGCAAGAAAAAAACAACTCCATTAAAAAGTGGGCAAAAGACATGAACAGAAGTTTTTCAAAAGAAGATAGATAAATGGGCAATGAACATATGAAAAAATGCTCAACATTACTAATCATCAGGGAAATACAATTTAAAACCACAATGAGATACTACCTTACCCCTATTTGAATGGCTTTTATTAAAAAGTCTAAAAACAATAGACGCTGGTATGGATGCAGAGAGAAAGAAATGCTTACACACTGTTGGTGGGACTACAAATTAGTACAACTTCTATGGAGAACAGTATGAAGATTTCTCAAAGAAGTAAAAGTAGACCTACCATTTAATCCAGCAATCGCACTACTGGGCATCTATCCAAAGGAAAAGAAGTCATTTTTATCAAAAAGACACCTGCACTTGAATGTTTGGCAGCACAATTCATAACTGTAAAGATGTGAAATCAACTCAAGTGCCCATCGTTTCGGGTGGATTAACAAAATGTGGTATATGTATACCATGGAGTACTACTCAGCCATAAAGAATATGAATTAATATCTTTTGCAGCAATCTGGATGGAACTGGAGACCATTATTCTAAGTGAAGTATCTCAAGAATGGAAAAATAAACACCACATATACTCTCTAATAAATTGAAATTAACTGATGGACGCACATGCACGAAGGAAGTAAAAGTCATCAGAAATCAAACAGGGAGGAAAGGAGAGGAGGGGAACAGCATAAACCTACCTAACGGGTACAATCAACACTGTTCAGGTGACAGGCACACTAATAGCCCTGACTCAAGCACTGCAAAAGCTATCCATGTAACAAAAACATTTGTACCCCCTTGCTTGATTCTTTTGTGAAATGAACACTTATTTCCTTAAAAATGGAGGGAAGGAGAAAGGAATATAATGCAAGAATATAAATATATTAAAATTATATTCAACAAGAAATCCTGGTTGGTCGTCACATATTGGCAAAATCACTCATTATCAGAAAATGTTGTAACAACTTTTGCAAACCAGAAAAGGGTATGGATGAAGCAACAAGCTCTCTTAGAAGAGGTATCTTTTTGCCTTTGCTAATCTTGTTTTTTCTCAAATTTTCTCCTCAGTATGTACATACAGAACATTTCCTGATTAGTAACAAATAATCATTTCTTTCATGAAATTTATAAAATTTTTTACAACATGAAACAACTTCTAGAAACTATTTCTTACCCATTATAAGTGAAGTATCTCAAAAATGGAAAAATAAACACTACATGTACTCTCTAATAAATTAGAACTAACTGATGGGCACATATGTCATCATGGTACACTGGCTAAGTATTTTACCAGTTACTCATTGGAAGTTAATATAAGAATGCCACACAAGCCCACAATGAATATTAGATATAATCAATTTCTCTCTCTCTCTCTCTCTCTCTCTCACACACACACATACACACACACACACACACACACACACACACACACACGCACATGCGCGCGCGCGTGCTAACCTCTCTATTTTGCCTGTTTTGTTTGGGTTAGGCCACTGAAACAGTGCAGAGTTATAGAATAGTTCTGATATTTAACTGCTTAGATGTTTAGTCTAGAAACAATCTCTACTGTTACAAAAGACAGTTACAAAGAAGGCAGAAAGCAAGCATTAAACTCATAAAATGTATAATATGAATACTGACATAGGCCAAACATATATGCTATAACAATAAATGTAAATGGAATGAACACTAAAAGAAAATTTAAAGAAGAGAACAAACCCAAACTTTATGTAGAATACTAAACAGTACTTATGATCCTATGCTAATAAATTTGAAAACCTGAGTAAAATGGACTATTTCCTAAGAAAATATAAGTCTACAAAACTGTAGATTTTTTTTAAGTGATAAAAAACCTATAAAGCCACCATAAAGGGATTGGGGAAGTACTACTCAAAGGCCAGGATCACATGGCTTCCCGTGCATTGGAAGAATTAAGTCATTTAATTGTATCAGAGTTTGGGAAAAGAATTCTCACAAAGGCAGCACAACAATGATACCAGAGGACTGCAACAATAGCTTAGAAAAGAAAAACTACAGACCCATCTTCTTTATGAATAAGATACAAAATACTAAGTGGAGATAATTCTAAACTTCTGAGTTCAATAATATAAATAATAATATAAAATGTATTAAGAGACTTTACCATATAAATAGGTTAGAGAATTAAAACCACATGATAAACTCAATACTTGCAAAAAACATCTTGACTTTTTAAAAAGATCTTGTGGTAATAGAACAAAACTTTTTTAAGCCATATTTTAAAAACATATCTTATATATATCTTGTGTATCACAAACTAACAGCCAGCGTAACACTTAATGGTGAAAAACCAGAAGTAGTCTCATTAAAGTCAGGAATAAGACAAGGGTACTTGTTATCACCACAATTATTTAATGATTGTTCTTGAAGTGCTCACCAATGTAATTAGATAAGAGAATGAGATAAGAAGCATAAATATTAGGTAGGAAGAGGCAGAAGTATCATTATTTGCAGATTATAAAGATTATCGTTTTAAAAAACCTAAGTGAATCAACTGAAAAACTATTAGAAACATAAGAGAATTCAGTAGATTATCTATTTAAAATTAAAACATAGAGAAGGAATAACTCTCTTACTTGCTACAATAACTAGTTACAAAGTTTAACAGTTTTCCATTTCCCAAAAGAAAAAAAAAGAAGAAATGTATCTGCTTTGTATCAAGAAAATTAGAAAACCCTACAGAAGGATGTTGACAAGTGTGGAAAGAAAAACAGTATTTTAAAATGTCACTACAGACTAAACTATAAGACAAAACCAAATTCCTAACAGGCCTTTTTGAGAAATCTGATAAAAATGATTATAAAGTTCACTTGTAGAATGAGCATGTGAGAATAACCGAAGCACAGCTGAGAAATAAGAATGATTAGAAAATTAACTTTCCAATGAATTAATAATGTTATTTGTAATACATTATAAATTCATAATATACAATTCATAAATTGATCATTTTACTTAATTTTAATGAGGAATTAAAGGAGCGTGATACCGGTCCAGCAAAAGATGAAAGTAACAGAGCAGATTCAGAAATAGACCCAAATTTACAAGGAAATTCGGTAAACGAGAAAGGTGATCTCTCCCTGATTGGCAAAAAGATGAACCATTTAATAATTATATTGAGGCATCTGGCTCAGGCTAAATACATGGGGGTTATTGTGATTGTCCTCTTTCCCTCACTGCCAGCCCCTCCATCGATCTGCAAATCCTGACTGCACGGCCAAAACACACTCTGCATCTGGACACTTCTCTCCACCTCCGTAACTACCGGAATCCTCACCTGCTGCCTGGATTTCTGCAGCTTCCTAATGGATCTTCTGGTTTCCCTCTGGCCTTCCAACAATATTCTCCACACCACGGTCAGGTCCGTCTTTCAAAAACTTACATCAACCAATGCCCCTTCCTTTCTCAAGGCTTCCCAGTAGCTTCCTGTCACACTGGAGAAAAATCCCAACTCCTTATAAGCACATGGACTCCCCCTGCATGCCTGGCCCTGCCTAACTCTCTAACCTCACCTCCCTATCTCTCCCTCACTCCACTCTAAACACATCAGCCTTCCATAAGCTCTTTCCCACCTCAGATTCTTGCAATTTCTTTTCTTTCTACCAGGATGCTTCTTATCCTAGACTTTCAGGTAGCTCACCCTTCATATCCTAAGTTTTCCTGTAAAAATGTCCATTCCGCAAAGAGGCCAGGCCTAGCCATCCTATCTAACATACTGCCTTCTTATCATCCGCTGCTTCATCTTCATTGCACTAATCATTCCCTAAATTAGTCCTTCAGATAGCCTCATTTATCATCTCTCTGTCCCACTAGATTGTGAGGTCCATGAAGGCAGGGATTTCATCTGTTTTGCTCACCATTACAAGCCCAGCGCGTAGCACAGTGCCTGGAACATGGTAAGTGCTTAATAAATATTTGTTGAACAAATGAATTGCAGTGGGAATAGAAAAGAGGGGGATGGAGTCTAGAGTTATTGTGGAAGGGGTATTAATAGGACTCTGTGATTTATTCAGTGGAGGAATGAAGGAAATCTGAGGGACTGAGGGTAATTCTATGCTTCTGGACCAGGCGACTGAAGAAATATTGCATCATTCCTATGTTGGGAAATTGAGGACAAAAAGCTGGATTCATGGGGAATATGTTGAGTTCAGTTTGGGGTCTGAGGAGCCTATGGGACATTCATAAGGAGATTTCCAAAGAGCCACAGGAAATACTGGTTCACAGCTCAGGAAATTAGAAATGGTTTAGAGTTCATCACTTTTTAAAAAACATGTATTGAAATTTTTAAACGAGAAAAAAAGGAAAGAATTGCCAAAAAAAAAAAAACCCTCAAAAATTGGGTGAAGCTATCACCAAGAATATAATTCTTAAGCTACTATCACTATTTTGCCATAGTAGATAATTTTCACACAGTATCAAATTTTCTGCTTCCATGGATAATTTAAATGACCTACCATGTGTAAGTGAGATTTATTCTTTTAACTTATGAATAGACCATGAAAACGTATCTCAGTGAAGAGATGAGTCTATGCCAAAGGTCAGAATTCTAAATTTAATGATAAAGAACATAATTCAGTTATTGAGTGATCAAAGAGCATCTGTTGAATAAAGATATTTTTTCTCTTTAAGTAGCAAACATAAGACATCCACTGAGTACTGCTCACCCCTCGATACTTATAATAGATGCCAAATAGCAAATATGAGCCTTGTGCTTCATCGATCTAGCCATCCAGTAGAGGGGATGTGTTAAGAGGTTATCTGGACAATTTTGCTGATTTATTCATTGGAGAAATAGCTGATTCCTTACCAGTTTGATGGAGAGCATGACATGTGAAACACAATTGTAGAAAAACTATCTGTACTTTCTGCACAATTTGTCTGTAAACCTAAAACTTCTCTAAAAGACAAAGTCTATTAAAATTTTTAAGAATAATGCTTTAATATTTATCCCCCAGTGTTGTCAAGGAAACCAAATGAAATGTTCATGAAGATACCTGGCACCTAGAAACTACTCTAGTGTTCTGTCAGTCAAATGCCTGTGGCTTGGGCTGCCTCTTCCTTCTCTTCCCAAATCTCTTAAATGGTTTGCTTTCCTAGTAGTGCTCCAACCAGAGCTCTTCACATTCTATATCTGGACATCACGATCAGTTTCCCCATACATCCAGCTGGATCTCAAATGCACACGTCCTAGTTGTTGTTTTTTTCCCACTACACCACTACTTTTCTTGCCATTTTTTAACCATGGTCTCATGTTATGAATCCTCCTGGCAGCTGCGGTGTGGTGGGTAGGAGCACAGATCAGAAGGCAGCCTGCCTGCCTTATATCCCAGCTCCACTGACTATGGGCAAGGTGTCGAATCTCTCTCTGCCTCAGTTTCTTCATCTGTTCCTTGAGGGTGATAAAAATAATACCTTCTTCATGTGTTTTCAAGATGATTAAACAAGATGACTCATGAACACTTAGAACAGGAACAAGCCCAAAGTAAAAAATAATGTTATTTTCTTACACAAGCATTTACATATTGACGCTTTTTTCCTTTATGTCCACTGGTTCTCTCCAGGTGGTTTAGCCCACAGTAATATCTGTACTGTTGGGAAAGAGAGTGTTATTCTGTCCATGTCCTGGATAAACACTGGCATTTTGTCAAGAGGAGAGCAGAGAAGTCCACATGTGAGTTTTCCAGATTCATGTTAAACTGTCCCAATGACCAGGTCCACTCTTAGGATAAGATCATTGTCATCACCTCACCAGGTCTGCATTTTCAGCATTTAGTTAGGTAATGCAACACCCTTTCGCCTATTGGAAATGTGTTGTATCTGTTGTCTCCTTTTCAGGAAAGAAGTAAATATCTTCCTTCCCTATGGAGAGTGGGATTGCTCCTCTCTGTCTCCCTCCCACCTCCACACCTTGTCCTCAGCCCCCTGAGCTCTCTGGAATCCAATAGCACTGCCATCCTCAAAAAGGGAGCCACATGAGAAAACATGTGCTTATTGTATTTACATTCAACACGTCTAGATCAACAGCTTCGTCTGGGACTTAGACCCACAATGTTGGTGATGCAGAGAGCCAGATATTTAGTCACATCAAAGCAATTTGCTAATTGCAGATGCTTCCTCTCCGTTTAATGTTTCATGTGTAAGATTAGGTGGTTGATTTAGCTGGTTCATAGTGCCTGTTTTATCTCATTAGCTATCTCTAAAGGAAATCAAATCATATTAAATATAGACAGAGGACATTAATTATCTGGAAAACACAATAGTATAACCTGTATATGAGTACTAGAGGGATGGTTTAAGTCACTGTTAATTTTCTAGCATTTTAAATATATGAGAATTTGTATATACACACATGTTAACCTGCAAGAGTGTCCCATATATGAATAATGCATATGTGCATATTAATTATAGTATTTGCACTCAACATGTAATTATCCATTAAATATATACATGTTTTAGTTTAGCATAGATGGACAGATAACCATTTATAAGTTAAAGTAGGAGTTTTGGAGCTCCAGGTTATTCTCACTATGTTTTCCTCATCTCTTTTATCTTTCATGCATTTTCAATCATAATTCTAGCAAAACGTGCATCTGTACCTTCAACGCTGCTCCAGCTATCTTTTGCTCCAGCTATGTTTCTGGCCAAAGCTTTCTTTTCATGGACTCTGTCTGACCTTTTCTTTAGTGTAAGTATGCAATTGAAACATTTCAACCTGAGACAAAAGCAGCGTTATCATATTTGAGAGAAAAAACAGTCATAAAATTTCAAAAGAAAAAAGAATGCCACAAAATCTGTAATTTAATAATCCGCTGTGATAGTAGTATCGCCCAAAAATGTGTTCAGCGTAGTAAACCAGAGTTTCGCATAAGTGTGGCCTATACTAAGGGCTAGAGCTTGTATCATTTATACTGCTACATCACCAGCACGTAGATATCCCCAAAGCCAGTAAGGACCTCTTAGGGGATGTTTATCGTGTCACTGAGCTCTGAATTCATAGAGCGTTACCAAGCACATCAGCCACTGAGGATTATCAAGGAAGGAATTCTTCATTTAAATGCTCCCCACTATTTTACACGATAGATTATAGCAACCTTTACATCATATTGATTTTTGTTGTTTTTTTAGTCTCTGACAATACATGAGGACAAATACAAACGAGAGCACTATAAGACACCGTTTTCCCTCTGCGTCTCCCACTCCCACCACCAAAGCAGTGAGTTATTTCTACCAACCTTCAGAATGTGATGTTCAAGCCTGTAGATCTGAGGGGATCAGACGTGGTTCCCAGTCTTTAGCTTAGCAGTGGGCTCAGAACTATGCGGACACTAGCAATGGCTGGGTCCAGCTGGACAGACCTCATCTCCTTTGATTCGTGTTCTTGCCACGAGGATGAAGGCAGATTGCACAGATATTGATGTTTTAAATTAGTTTCTTAGTAAGTAAGAGAAATTAGTATAAGAGACCAGTGTAAATATATTCTCAGTGCTTATATCTTACAATATTTTTTTTTTCATGCAACTAAACCCAGTTCACTCTCAGAGATCAATGTACCTCAGAAGCCACTCCTTGGTGAGGCCAGATGCTGATGTCTAGATAGTATAAGGCAGTACCATGTAATGATGCTTCAACCCATTTCATTAGAGAACATACTGAAGTAAAAAATTATTATAGTCACTAAATAATTTGTTCAATCAGAAAAGATCTACTCCCCAGAGTACAGAGGTAATGGCTGCACTGCAAAGTTGTCTTTTCAATGGAGTTTTACTTTCCACCCAGGGGACGGTGCTTTCGTCCCACGAACGTCCTCCGTACCAAGCAATCGCAGCATCATTAATCACCTTTTGCTGGGGCCCCCTATAATGCAACTATTCCAGTTGTGCCATACCTGGCAGAGCGGACTCTGAACCTCTTTTTAAGAGTGAAATAGTTTCTTCCATACATCATAGCTACATAACTCTCCCAGCCGTTTTCTGCACCACGATTTTTCTCATTTTGCTTCCTTTGTGTTCCCTTCAATGTTTTCCTGCACTGAGACAACAATCTTTTACATGTCTTTCTTCTTCTGCCTGCATCAAAGTTAGGACTTTGTTAGGGATGCTTTGCTATCGGCATCTGTTACCTCTTTTTCTTAGGGGCTAAGGAGGAGGCTGCTGTGTGGCTGAAAAAGACTCTCATTCAGTTTGGAATTGCCTCCCTTTGCTTTCCTGTCACACTGTCAAGCTCAATCAGAACGCAATGAAAGTGATACAGAGGCGAGGCTTTGCTGGCGAGACTTAGAACAAAGACAGCTCCATAGCCTAGTACAGATTTCACATCCAATTTAACTCTTTGGAAAAGGATTTCAGGAAATACATAGTCAAGAGTTGAAAAAATGGAGTTGGGTCTACTATAAAGGCTAAAAGTATTATCCTGGCTTAGATAAGCTACAAAGATAGGTTGATACTATTTTCTAGCATAAACCACATTAGCTGGCATTACACATTGAGCTTTCTTTACTCGTTAAGTTGCAAGGAGATTTGAGAGGAATTTAGCAGCTACATAAAATGACTCTTTCATGATTCTAGCTTTACCAGTCATTTTAGTTGTACAAGGTGCATGAATAGCAAGGACCTAAATCATGTTGTTTAACAAATCTGGTATTAGAGGGTTAGTCTCAGTTTACTTATTAAGAATTTAGTTGAGTAAAGGATTTTAGGACTCAGTTCTTTGTGTAGATGACAATGGACAGGCCAATACTTGTATTTTTGGGGGAAAACATACGTCAGCTACACATGTTTTGAACTGAGCTATTGGGCCCATAACTAATGTTTTGCATTGAATATGTTTTTCCATGGGAACTAACTGTAAAGAAGAAACTTCACTGAGAAGGACATAGGTCAATGGTGACTTCAGTGGCCTCTTCCATTACTTCCTTTCTGAAGTCTAGTTTCCACTTGTTCTTTATCTCACAAGAGACATGGTTTAATTCTCTGAATTTTTCAAACTTAGGTCATGTCAAAGTTGGTTTAATTCTCTGAATTTTTCAAACTTAGGTCATGATTAGTGATTCCATTTTGGAGAATGGTGGCCCTCATTTTCCCTTGATGGATTTGAAGCCTACTGAAAACTGGTTCACACAACACACAGAATCGTAAGCATTCTATACAGCGGCAGTAACACTCATGTAATAGTTAGGACAACCTCATGCAGTTTAAATTAGCTGCTTTTAAAACTATTCTTTAAAACTGCTATGGTCATGGAGAACATTGTCAAAAATGCCAATGTTTGCTGCATAGTCAACAATAGATATTTTTTTCACATTAGGTACTTTATCTTATTGAAAATAGAAACATTTAAGTAACTTTATATACAATTATATGCATAATTTTATATATAGTCAGTGAGAGAGAGAAGGGGAAGGAGAGAGAGACTAAAATTAGTTTACATACTCAATTGTATTTAAGAGGAGTACATTTCAAATAACTGGTACCATATCATCATATTAAAGATATCTCTTTGGAAAATTTTCCATGAACAAGAGATGATTAGAAGCAAGCATGTGATAGACACCAACATTTCATCTCTGCATGCAATTATGGTACAAATTAGAAATGCTATTATGTTGGTGCTCCATAATTAAGTAAGCAATTAAAAACAAAAACAGTTCATTAACAAATTGTCATAGCTATGCCGACAAGTGCCCAATGAGGTCATGGTCACGGCAATTGCACGAGATGATGACTAAGTCTTCCCAAGAGCAAAAATTCCAACCAACAGCAATGGTTCCATTTCTAATTTGTGTGTTATATAAATAGCAGTTTGGGGTGGAAAAACTGAAATAAGCGTTGCAGGCAAATGTGGGAAGGAGAAGAGCTCTTTGTGGTAAGTTACTGATGCCATTTGTTAGAGTACGGTTGGATGCCAAAATGAAATGTTAGTTTTATTCAAAAATGAAAATAAAATCTCCTATCTCCCTTGATACTTAATATAGCTGTGGCAATTTTCTTATTAGTCTTTGGCCAGTTGGCTCATTCAGTCTCTTTGCCTTTTAGAAACTTATGCCTCTATCTTAATGAAGACGGTGAGTAGAAATTAGCACTTACTAGTAGTAGCTATAAGGTCCAGCTATTTGCATGGATTTTTTTTAATAGCCTTCAGTTCCTATGTATTTTCATTTTTTGAAAATGTTTTCCATTATTTCTGGAGAAGCCATATAGTATCACATGAAAAAGCCATATCAACAATGAGCATGTCTGATAAATAAAATGAAAAAAAGTGAAATGGTTAATCCCTGTGCTAATTATTTGTCCCATTTTTGTTAATACAAATTAAATGTTTCACTTGGTTAATGACAAGTTCGATCAAACAGTTCATAAACTGATGGATTGACTTTGAAATGAATTCAGGGGAAAAAACGACATGATGTGGAGCTGGCAAGGGGCCGCCTCTAGTGGGAACAGATGCCCAGCAAATTTGGCGAGTAGTTTTGTTCTCTTCTATCTGTTGCAGTTCACAATCCTAATGAATGTTATGTTTAAATAACATGAATAAAGATAAAGTGAAAATGAATTCAACTCCAGTTTGAGCAGCAGAATAAAAATGAGCAAACTGTATTATCTTCTGCCACCTAATCTGGGTTGAATTTCCTCTGTATCTTTTTTGTTTGTTGAAGAATCCTTTTCTTGAGTCTCCTTGGCCATTGACAAGGTCTTTTGAGATGAATATGAAAAGATAGATTTAAAGGTTAAGGCCAGGGTCAGATGGTTGCAGATGTTTTGTGAGAGATTGTTTGGTTCAGTTTGTGGTACTTCTCCTGACTAAGGTATTTCAAACAGGCAGACTCATGGCCAGCAACTGTCAATGAATGTTGTTTGTTTCACAGTTGATCCATGCAAACACAAACACAGAGTAGAAGGAGTGTTTGTTTTTTCTTAGGCGGATAATTTTCCCCCAGCCCAAAGACTTTGTCTAAAACCAAAGAAGATGCTATTTTTATTTCTAGAAAGTAGGATATTTTAGGTTTGGCTCTTCACATGATCATCTGAGACCGTTTTGCAGGAAACAAATAATGCCACCACATGACAGAAGTTGATTAGACTATAAGAGGTTGCAAAATTTTTGGAGAGGAAGAAAAAGGAAGTAGAGCTTAGACATAAAAAAATAAAAAAATAAATGATAAATGAACTAATCTCTTATCTCCTGACTTCAAATTCTAATTAACAGACAATGTGGAAATAAAGGGACAAGAATTTATGGAGGTCACACTGGTTGCTATTGTGATATTTCATATTTGATAGATTTAGATCAAACCATCTCCTTCCACAAGGGAGGTTAGAATACATAGATGTGTATATATGTATGAAATGTGTGTATATACACAGTATATACGATATGTGTATCTGTTAAGAAGCTATGTGTATATACCTTACATATACATTATATATACACACATGTATAGGTATATACATGTGAGTATATATAAATGCATATATAATTTATATATACACACGCAGATCCTCTTAATAGTCAGATAGCATTGGATAAAATATATTTTCTCTAGCAATGTCTTAAGGGTTTTCATTTTAAGAATTTTTATTTACTATCTCCACAGGTTTATAAATGTGATTAAAACATTTCCATGGGCCATTTGCCATTCCTGCCCTTGAGTGTTTTAACATTTAGAAATGAGCATCGAGATCCTGTAGTTAATGGACTACGGCCAATGGGATGATTCCTCTTTACAACATTCAGTTTAGAACCCACAGGATAGGGATGCTTCGTTTCTCAGATCTTGTAAAGACAGCTTTTAATTAAAGTATATTTAGGAACATTCTATGTAAAAATGTCTAGCATGTTGAAAAATACAAAAGACAGAATTTTTCAGCCAACGCCCTGATGGAAAGCTTGCAGAGCTTTGACTTTCCTATCATCTGTTCAGTATCAGTCACTCTTTAATTTACATTCTTCTGAATTTTAGGCTGCATAATGCTACCAGGAAGACTGTGTTTATTCTTCTGACATGATTCTTTGTGAAATAAGTGCTTGAGAAGGATTATTTTTTAAAATACCAGAAACCCCTCAAGCGAAGACCCTCTCAAACTTCTTATAGAGGACAGATAGGGATCCTTGTCATCACCGGAGGCAAATCTAAAATTTTCCAGTGTTTTAAACAGTTGCATGCCACACAATATAATGAGGTTTTTTTGGGGTTTTTTTTTTGGCTAAGATAAAAAATTAGATTTTTTTTCTTCCTGAGGCCTGTTGCCTGTTGTTCTTTTGAACATTCAGTCACATTTCAAAAGACATAATGAATTTTACTGATCATTCCTATATGTTTGAATCACTTGAGAATGATATAGGTTTATAAAAATTACACACAAAATCACTCGTATGCTCCTTTTTGTGAAAATGAAAGTGTTTGGAAACGTAAGTGGAAATTTAATTTTCAAGCCTTCTTAATGCATAAAAGGTATGAAACATTCTCTTTGTAGGAATTCGTGGATGTGTATTTCACTATTTCAGATTATAGAATGAAATGATTATCGTTTTACACAATATTCCAATATTCTCCATTTCACAACCTCATCCAACTAAATCATTTCACTGTAAGACACCAAGTTTTTAAGATTGGGATTTTGGGAGAGATAGTGTTAGCTCTATAATTTTTGTACACAGTGGAATGCTATTTGAAATATACATATTTCACCTTTTTTTTTTTGGCTGTTCTGAAGGCAAAAGAAAAAAAATCTAAAGAAACAAAAAGAAAATTTTACAATAAAAACAAAGAAAACTAGCAGCTATGGTTTTTGTAAGTGCTGGTTTAAAAGCTTTATTTAAAGCTGCTTTGGAATATTTTTGTGATAAACAGGAATCAATATAATTTATTCATATCACAATTTTCTAAAGTATGTTTATTAGTTCTTTTCTAATTCACACCCTGCCATCATTCTGGTTTTACACATGTTCGTTCTAAAAGATTTGCCAAAAATAAATAGTAACAATTACAGAATTACAGAGTAGGATTACTTCTGAAGGAAAAAAAAAAAATTATCATCAGTTGTATTTTCATCAGCTATCCTATTAGATTTCATCATTAAGAAAAGTATTCAGAGTGTCTAGTGGGTGAAGAGAGCAGAAGTGTGTTTTCATTTTGATATGATAGCTGCATTCAAGTTATTCTCCTCTTTACAATAGATTTTACCTAGCTTTATCTTCATAGGAAGCTGCTTTCAGTTGAAAAGCAGAAGTGAATAGAAGTGTCATGACATGGGATTAACAGTACAACCTGTTAGTAAATCAAATGTTCGAGGGGAAGAAAGTGGAATGTGACATGCATCAGCAGGATGGACTGACTGGCAGGATTTTATGGGGACAAGTGAAAAGAAAAATTTTAATCATTGGTCGATGCTCCTGATATCTGTCCTATGTTGCGAACACGTGGTCCATTTAACCAGTCACTGTAATGAATCTGAGAACATTAAGACATTCTCAGCAATGCTAGTTCATATGGAAGCGGCAGTCGTAGAAGAAACTAGTCCAAGTCTTGTTTCCAACTATTAAAAAGAAAGAAAGAAAGAAAATTTGCCTGAGACCACAAAACTGGCCAATATGGCTCCCTTTTGAGATGCCAATTTGTCTGCAAGAACCCTCACTGTGGATTCATCTCATGACACTCCCATTATAGCCACTGAAGAACTATTAAAAATAAACCTCAAATATTGTCATTGGCATAGACTTTATACGGTACTCATAGTTAAGATATTAAAGTCTTGAGAATGTTCCCCCAACATTTTAAACAGATATAAGCAACTAATTTGGAGCACTTAAAAATGTAAGTTTGAGCACATCCATGGATTTCTTTTCTTCTTCTGGTAAGTACACACACAAATATGTAAAAACTTAACTTGAAATTGGTAATGCTTAAAGATTTATCTGAGTAGCTTGGGTAAATATCTAGAAGTTTGATTTGAAGGCTTAATAAGGGATACTTTATGTTATCATCAGCATCTTCACATGCAATATTTTTAAAATTCCACATAGTTTGACATTCACTCCGTAACTCCATGTATTTTAGTCTCCATTTTTTCCCATAGCACAAGTTTCCCTAAGAATAGGGTTAACACTGTTACATGCCTAATATTTACTTCAAACTTTGTTTAAAAAAAGGAAAGAATTCACACAAAAAAAGCCCATTAAATATTCACACTTTAATATATGTTCCTCAGAAACAAATGTACAGTTAGATAACACATAAAGAATTATGAATGACTAATTATATTTTGCATATTTACAGCAAAGACAATTAGCAAATAGCTTTTATATGCAAAATAAATGAAAAAGTAATTAAGATGCACTAACCAGAGCAGCAATATCAAGTCTGTTGTCTTGTGATTCATTCCTAACAAACATAATAATTATGCATTCATTGTCATATAATTAAAACAGCTCTGTCCTTTAGAAAAATGGTTATTTACTGTATAATAACCTGAAGAGTGGCAGAAGTTCCTCATAATGGTGCGCAGGATAATTAAATATTTCTTCTTAGGAAATGCTCACCCAGTTTAGTTTATTATCATAAACTTCTACCAGCAGGCAGCTGTTCCTCAGGAATGCCAAGTGTTTTCTCTATGCTCTGGGAAAGTTATTTTCCATTTTGTTTGTAAGCTCTTGGTTTTTTTTTTTTTTTTGCCTGCTGTTGAATTGGGCAGGGATGGCCTTGAGGCACCCTTCGCCTTCCCCAGGCTGGTCCCCCGAGGCCGTCCCCAGCTACACAGGGCTGTGGGAAACAGCTTCCAGACCTGTCTATCTCTGTTGCTAGATCTCTGTTTGGGGATACAAACGTGTTATGCCTGCTTCTCTGCTGAAATGTATTCTCTTTTTGAAGATCTTCTAGGACTTTTACTCTTTCATCACCAAGATAGATGTAAATGTGCAAATAAATAAATGAATAAAATAGCATCTGCTAGTCATCATGTTAGATAAGCCACCTCATTTTAGAAATGCAGGAACAAATTTCAAAATGGTCAGTACATTTGATATTTAAGCTAATTAAAGTGATATAGACTGTCCTCTGCATTCCCCACAAATAGGATATGGGAGCCATTTTGTTTCCCCAAAGCTGAGAACATCAGGATGTCTGTGCCCACCGGTTATGTCGTTGCCTGCTGTTTACCCAGATAGAAACACAGTACCTGTAGAAGCACATAATGTAATGCAATCAGAAATTATTTAAGCAGGAGATATAAATTATTTTGTGTCTAATTAATATAATTTTATATATTCATACTATTATGGTATCATGTATATAGTCAACAAAATTAATTTATTTTATATAATAAATCATGTGTCCAATGGGAATAGACAGTACAAGGGTAATTGGGGAGAGCGGTATTTATCAGTTATTGCTCTCTCTAAAAATGTGATAGCAACTTTAAAAATTATTACATACAGCACTTTAGATATTAGAGAAGAATGAATCTTAGATAGAAACGAATGTATTGAATTACTAATTAAAATTTTCTTTATTTAAAATGTATTTAATATTAAATAATGTGATATTACTTAAACAGTAAGATTTTCCTTTTATTATACATATTGCATAATTTTTAATAACACTAAATGTAAATCTCAACACTAGAGAGTAAGAAAAGAAATGATTTTGGTTAGGTTTTATCATTTGACTTTATTAAATATTGGCAACTAATTATTTCAGCAATTACAGATCTATCATTCATTTCTTTATTAAGTTCAAGAAACAAATAGTAGGCAGTAAGCACAACATCTTGTTTCATGTAATTTCAATAAAGAGCCATGGCCTTAATTTGAACAGTTTATCCAGGACTATTTAGATATTTTCCCTAAATATTTTACACTATAAGCTCCTTTTGGCATGTGATAAAATGAAAATGTACCAAGGAGAACCTAGGGAGAAAGTACATATTTCTATCTCATGTTACATTTAGGAGAATTTAACCCGACCTTAGAATACTAAAAAGAAATTATTGCCCCAAAGTGAAACTTGTTAGTATGTTATTTAGAGATCCTGTATACTACCAACTGAATTTGGGGAAATAGAAAGAAAATAGAACTTGAATTCCTAGCAGGGCATTTACATAGCTAATTTATTAGCAAAAGGTAGAAAAGAAAAAGTCATATCTTAAACTCTGATGCACATACAATGCAAGATTACCCTTACTAGCACCCCAGAGACACCAGGAAAGGTAAGAAAAAATATTTTACCTTTTATAATTGATATTTTAAGCAATCCTAATAATCCCAAATTAATTCTAAGTAGTCATGGTGGGGAAAAAAATCATACCTTTATTCCTCCTTACATTTCTTTGTGGTTTAGTATTGTTTTATTTTTAGTTACTTGGACAATGGAGGAGGAAAGGAGCACCACAATTTGTTTTTTCCCCAGTTCTTTGTGCTTATTAAAGGTCTTCATGTAACCATATATACATGTGTATTTTATCTAATCGAAATTCCTATTAAGTATGTCAGTAATCTTCTGTCTGGCAACTTTAAAGCAGAGTGCAGTTATTCACCGTTATAGCAGGAATATCAGTTTATGTATCTGCTATGACAGATAGTAAAAATGATCAAGCATTACACTAACTCTTAATAATGAGCTTATTTCTCTCTTCAAGGAACGAAGTTCATAAGGGTGGGAGAAGGGCCAAAAGGTGAATGTATGCACCTGTGTGCTGTGTGTGTGCCTCTTGTCATCCTTCCTTCCCGGAGTACACATATCTCAGCAAAGTGGGGAAGAGAAAGACCAAGCCCCAACTTTCAGACAATCCTTTTTCACTACATCATGAAAACCATAATTATTCAAAATTTCCAATTCGTCTGTAGTTGTTATCTATACCCTTCAATCTGGAGCCTAGTCATCCTCCTTGTGTTAACTGTTTCATGTGTGCGTGTCATGTGCACCCAGCCAGACTACTGAATGGAAGATCCAGGCGGGCAGGGACAGAGTCTTTTTCTGTATTAGTATTCCACGTGGTACATGGGATGCGGCAGCTGCTTGATAAATACTGTTGAATGAATACTTCCACCATACATTCAACAGACACACACCAAAGGGTCTTCGTCCCTTTTAAAAATAATGTTGAAAGAAAAATATGTTTCTGTTTTGCATATTATTCATTTCCTACCCTGCTCTGCTTCCCTCCCCTACGTGTATTTTCAGTTTTCATATATCCTACAAAAATACATATAACCCCGGCTATACCTGTTGTTATGTTTATGATATACATGCAGTTGAGCCTCAATCAATAGCCATTAAATGACTAATCGACAGACTGAATGAATGAATAATGTAAATATTAGTTGAATGTGCTTATGGACATTACGGAGATGTGGAAATACATCTTTCAGCAGATGTAAATGTCTTTATCTCAGCTCGGGCTTGTGTGAAACTTGTGGTTCAGCCAACAGTGTCATGGCAATTTGGACACTTAAATACCAAGCCCATGAACCCTTCCTAGGTGCGTATGTTTGAAAATAAATGCTCTGTATTTAGAGACGGAAGATAACCAAGGGAGAGATTGGAAAAATAACTGTTTCTGCTGCGGGTGCAGACCTTCCATTTGAAACTCCCTTTGGCTCTTAGGCCCGTCCATGCTATGGTTTTTGGTTTAGAGGGTTCTGTGTTTTCACAAAAGGCTCGTGCAGAGCTGTACCACATGCTTTGAATCGCCTTCACTCCCCTGTAGCAGTCCCAATAATTATACTGCAGGAAACTTTGCTAAGAAGAGGCCAAACTAAATGGAAGTTTTTCAAAGTGATGGGCTTATCATAAAAATTTCTTTATAAAGACTTTCTTCACCCTTTTTAGGTACTTTACTAAAATTTAGTATAACAATATTCATGAGTCTAATATTTACTCCTAAATCTAATAACCTAGGGCAAAAAGAAAGACCTTTCATAAGCCTGGTATTCAAAAGCAGATCAGAAACAAAGGTCCTAGGCATAGATAACAGAAATCATCTCAAATACTCTCTCCATTTCACAGTGAGGCTCAGTAAGATGGATGATGTTCAAGAACTTAGAAATATGAGCATTTTTGTTGCTTGCAGCCTCCATCTCTGTTAATTTTCACTGGCTTCATGAATCTCCTAAGCAATAAATATGAGTGGATGCAAAGTAAAAGAAAGCCCATTTATAAACCCCAAATGGGGCCACATGACAGAAAATTGGACCTAGAGTCCAGCTGGCCTAGAATGTTTGGGTGCAAGACAGGTGAGTCCCAGAGATCATATATAAAATCTTCATAGCCTTCTTTGCCCAATACATCAACAAGCTTTTTTTTTTTTTTTTTTTTTTTTTTGAGACAGAGTTTCACTTTGTTGCCCTGGCTAGCATGAGGGCCGTGGCATCATCCTAGCTCACAGCAACCTCAAACTCCTGGGCTCAAGCAATCCTACTGCCTCAGCCTCCCCAGTAGCTGGGACTACAGGCATGCGCCACCATGCCCGGCTAATTTTTTCTATATATTTTTCTATATATTTCTAGTTGTCCAATTAATTTCTTTCTATTTTTGGTAGAGACGAGGTCTCGCTCTTGCTCAGACTGGTCTCGAACTCCTGAGCTCAAACAATCCGCCACCGCTCCAGCCCTCAACAAGCATTTTCTAAACCCTCCACTTTCATGTCTGAAGATGCTCCTAAAAGTTTGGTTTAATTTAAAAAATAGCAGAGTTAAGTAAACCCCAGAAAACTTATTGTACAAGTACAAACAAAAAAAACCAAACTAGAATGCTGTGGTGAAATCCAGGGTTAATATATAGAAATCAAATACATATTTTTTCATTTAAAAAATTTTAAACGTGTGTTTGTTTTTGGTGGATGGACTCACTCTCAGACACAATTGGTGAATAACCCACAGGGAGAGTAGGTAGTTTGGCATTTCCATTGCGGATGCTTTGGGCCTGTCAAGACTTCATAAGGGGCACCAAGCTGGTTAGTCACAAACTCCTTAAATTTCCAGGTTCTGGGATTTGGCTCCTTTCTGTTCCTCAACTAGGGCCCAGGTGCAGGGGCCATGTTAAAAAGAACCTGAGTCGCTCACCAGTAAGGCCATCTATTTCATCCCGAGGAAGCACCCCGTGAAGGCCAGTGATCAGGCAAGAGGCGTCTGTGGTGCACACCGCAAGCATGTTCAAGAAAACACCTTTTCTGCCAACTAAAGGCTCCCCAGTGTAGGATGAATCAAATTCCACCACCTTCAATCTGGCTACACTATATTTGGATAATAATCCTGAAATGCACATTGATGCTGAAGAAGTCGCTTCTTCAAAACTTTAAGGCAACAATTAAGTATTCCATTGTCATGGCTCAATTAAATGGTTTGGCCTGAGAAAATTGGGGATTGTAAAGTGAGGATGGAATGTGCTTTGATCCTCTTTCCAGGGTTATTGTTTCATTAATAAATGAACATGTCATTTGTCTCACCAGAGGGAGCTCATGCCCTCCAGGCTTTTTTCCCTTTTTTGTTCAGGTTTTATAAAGATGAATTTCCAGTGCTCTGAAATACCATGGATTAGTAGTTAAGCCTGACAGCACTTCGGGGAGTAGCGAGCTTAAAGTGCCTCACACAGGTCTCCAAAGCACTTGTTTACTAATAGAGGAAATCAGCGACCGTCTGCAGCTGCTGATATCGCATTACCATTTGGAAAGACAGTAGCTGAGATAACAAATCACACAGTTTTAATAATTACTCCTGCATTCCCGTTTTTTGTTTCCTGCATAACTGTAAAGGCTGGATTTCTTCCAAATAAACAGATAAAAACAGTATGGAACTTTTATCTTTTAATGATAATGACAACACATCATGTTTCACTAAAAGTTTCCTGCTGAATTTTTTTCTGATTTCTAGAGTTTCAATAAAATGTAATTATACTTTATAATTCCACTCTTTTAATCTTCACTTCAAAAACTATTCACAGTGAGCAAGTTTGCCAGGCACCAAGAGTAGGGGACAAACTGGTTGGACTCACCCATATTGACTCTCTCCTGCTTTCTGTCTTGGAGTAAACCTATCATTGAAATTGCATCCTGTACATTGAACTGCTTTGCATTCAAATTAATAGCTAGTTTAATTTGAATGTAAAATAGCTCCATTTATGCCATCATTTTTTTTAAAAAAGAAGTAAGGCATTTGGCAATGAATGGAAGTTTAAGATATGATACATTTACAACATATTTTTAATCCCAAATTGAACCTATGTTAGCATGGGGACATTTTAATATCAATAGATAAGTCATAAAAGAAGCCCTTTAAAAAAATCTGCATAGTAAATATGTGCTTTAGAGGTCAAAACTACTCCATTATACAGATACAGTACAGGGTTTAGTTCATATGGTTGGTGCTGGGCATTTTCTGGCAAATCTGTGCATTGTTACATTTCTATAGTCCAAGAACGGCAATTGATTTTTAAAACACATGCTGCAACTTTATTTGCTCAGTAATTACATGGACTTTATTTGGAGGTCAGCGAAAGAACAACTAAATAGGAAAATGAAGTCTTCCTCCCTCGTGCAATGAAACCATAAAAGTTGGCAGACAGAAAGGAATGCTAAACTTTTTCCCAGAGCTCTGAGTTTGATTTCCACTGGTCCATGTTCCATTGGGTGATTAGAGAAAGCTTTTTTAAAGCCTTACTTCAGAATGATCTTAATTGGTGCAAGGTTGAGCCCTTTCTAGGAGGGGAGGGAAAAGGTTGAATAGCCTTTTCAAGTCACATGAAAGTTTCTAGGATGAATGTACGATAATTAGATTAATAAGTAGCTTAATTTATCACAGCTGAGGATTTCAACAGCCACACATTAGAGCAAGAAAAAAAAGATTAGTGTGATTCTAGTTTGTAAAAAAAAAAAAAAAAAATTGTACTGAAACTTGATTAACCTTAAACACAAAGTGCCTTTCTTTCTCAGCCTAAATGTCTGACAGGGGAGGGGTGTGGAGTGGGGAAGTGGAGGAGAGGGCCTGAAATAATCAGAAAAGTCCTATTTTATTCCTTTCTGTCTCCCAGTTAATGAGCAGTATCAGGATGGCTTGAACCAACTATTCCTTTTACATTTCTTATCCTTAAAATAATGGGTTGACTATAAGCCCATAGAATCTTAAATTATGTTGCCCACCCACATCATAGAGATACGTCTTTTCTGATGTACAATTTGTCATAAGCAGATTCTCTTTTTGATGGTGAGAAAAAGAAAAAAGTAGTGTGATTTTGGTTAGTATGTGGTGGGAACACTGAGGTTTAGCTTGTTGGATGACAATGTCACAGTTATCTCAGGGCTAAAAAGCCTGAATTTAGACTTATGCCTTCAAAAATCATAGGTTGCCCAAACAAGGGCAGTGATGATTTGAGATGAGCAGTATTCGTTCATAAAACATGCAAAATCAATATGATTGTTATAACAGCAAGAATAATAGATTCAAGCAAGGTTAAAAAAGTCAGATACGAACTAGCACTCAAAAAAATATATTCGTCAATTCGAATGATTGTCCATGGGGAATCTTTTTATCTCTCCGCCCCACAAGTGCACAGCAAAACACTTTGAGAACAAGGAGAAAATCTGCTGGGCCATCTGATGATCATAGCATCGGGGTGGGCTAACGTCAGATGTGATTAACTAACCCTAAACTTCCTGACTCCCATCTGGCTAAAAACAAAACTGCAGCGCAGTGTGGAACAAAGCCGCTGGCATCAGCGTCGGTTTCGCCGTGGAAGAGCCTGGAGCATGAATCTCTGGTACCTGTCAACACTCAGCAGTCGTCGTGGCTGGGAGGCTGGCTGACCAAGCCCAGCCGCGAAGCGGAGTATTGGACAAGGCCCATGTGCCTATGTGGAAAAGGTGTGTGGCTGGATGTGGGTGAGCAGTTGAGACACCCTCCAGCTGAATGGGAAAAATACAAAGCTAAAAACACCGGACACTTTGGCAACACCAATATTTCCACCACTACGAAAACTGTGGTGTGTTTCTCACCAGCCTCCAAAGCTTACATAGAAGGGTTCTGAAAGAGGTGTGATCTGTGTGTGCGGCCCCAGCTAAAACACTGGGGAGTTACCTGTGGCCCAGCCAGACCAACGAGGGCAATGCCAACAGCACCTGTGCACCAGCCTGTCTGCTAAGTTCAGTAGCTGCAGCCAGCGCTAGAGGTGAATCCGTTTCCACGGATGAGTAGTCTTGTTGCAAAGAACAAATCTTCTCTTCTGCTGGAATAAAAAGAAAGCCCTAATTTTTTTTAAAAAAATCATATAATGAAAAATGACATCATATTATGAATGGAATATGCCATAGCTTAAAATATTGAAATTTCAAAACATCGATGTAATTATGGACCCTGAATAAACTTGGGAGGCTAAGGCACAGTGTCGCCAGCAGCCCGAACCTGCAAGTGTGCTTATAATCTAGACTGGGTATCTCATTACTGGTTAACATTATTTATTTAGAAGGAGATATGACCTCTAATTTGCCTTTAAATGATTAATTTGGTGTTTAAATAAGTGCCTTTTACTTAATAATGTTTTCTTCAACCAATTCACTTATGTCAATAAACTCTTTGTTTAACCTTCTTAAAGAAACATTTTCTCCGCTCTGAGGCAATTAATGAGCTATCGAATAAATAGGTACAGGAAAATGAACTAAAATTAAGGGCTGCCCAGGACAGCAAAAGTCCTCTAATCTGCGGCATGGGGGCTGCGGGTTACTGTCAACTGTGACATAGGAAGAGTGCCTGTCCATCCCTCATCCTCCCTGAGTCTTCTTGCTGTCATTAGTTCAAGGGGAGGCAATTCATAGTATTGGTCCTGCCAAGGGGGGAACACCCCATACACAGTTAGAGGCATTTTTCTTTCAATTGCAGATTAAGTTTGGTAAAAACAATTATAAACCTTCCAGTTGGGAATGAGTTATCATTTTTTTAGTGGAAAATTAAGGGGAAAATAAAATATATGTGATACTAATACAAAATATTAATAATATCAATGTTAATATCAAAGTGTCAAAAAACATCTTCTTCTGTCATGAGGATATAAAAATGGATCATGTACAACTCAGTTTATCATTTTTCTGGTAATTGATTTCTAAATATAGCTTTTCTAGATAGTTGTCTATGGGAGTAGAGTGGATTTTGGTTATTAATAGAGTTAAAAACTGCCAAATTTTGTTTAGCTTTCTGTAATATGTGAAAAATAATTTTTTAAAAACTTGACCAATAGTAACCATCAACATTATTTAAAAATTTGGAATTTTTCCTCACAGGAGTGAACGAGCCGCCCACATTGCTCAGTCTGGGAAGAGGCAGGCGCTGAGCGTGGCAGAGACGGCTGGCCTGCCCCTAATGACCGCATCCGCCTTTCCTATAGTCGGAGACTCTTTCCCTGGGACACACGGCCAACGAACACGCAGAGGACACTGCCAAGCCTCCTTAACTGCTGCCTGTCGCCTAAGTTCTGGACGAGGTGAGGTGAGCCGAAGTGTACGTGCAAACTCCTGGTTGTGTTCTTAAAGGCAAGTCATCCTTGCCTCTTTTCCCTCTCCCAGCAGAATAAAATGAGCCCTTCACAGCGTCCTGGATCAGAGCTGCCACCCCAGTTCAACTTTTACGAGAGAGAGAAATAAGCTTCTACCTTGTTTAAGTCCCTGCGTTTTCAGCCAAACCTATATCCTAACTAGTACACTGACATAGCGGCCATAAGACAAATGCAAACTTCATGCTACATGAGCCACACCAAACTGGTTGATGAGTCTCTCTCTCTCATTATCTGTGAATATTAGCAGCGTCTGCTTTTCAAATTACCCTTCCTAGAATGTACCTCTCATTGAGAATCATCCCAAACCTTTCAGATGGCTCCCCATTTTCTCCTGAATGAAAGACAGTTTCTCTCTTGACATTCACCATTCCAGTTTTTCTAGCCTCCACTACTCACATTACTCCTCTACACACGTCTCCCCACCTCTCCGCTCAAACCAGAGACGTGCACTTTGGAGACCATACTTGTCCTTCCTCTTTGCCTGTGCAAGACTTATCCGCCATGGTGGTGGTGCCGTTGTTTTCTAAGTGTCATTTAAAAAAAAATCGAGGGCTTAGAAGCCATGCTTGCTTGCTTGCTACTGGGTCCCCCTATTAGTACACCCCATCTGACACCCTCTGACTTTCCCTCACACCGCTTTCCACAGCTTGTTATTACACATCTGATTACTGTCTGCCTCCCTCAGTAGACCACGCCCTCCACATGGGCAGGGATGACGTTCATTTCATCACACCATTTTTCCCCCAGGGGTAGCATACTGCCTATTTGGTAGACAGATAAATATTTGTTGAGTGAATGAATAAACATCTCTGAATCTATTTTCTTATCTATTAGGCGCGGTTAAGAATACCTGATTCACAGAGTTGTTGCTAGAAAAATATGAGAAAATGAAATGAGATAATGTGTGTCAAAAAACTAGTACATAGCAAGTACCAAATGAATGGGAGGTGATGTTGTGCAGTGATTCACTGCACGAACTTTGGACTAGACCTACCGGGGTGTGGTTTTAGTTGTGCATTCATCGTATGACATTGGACAAATTATTTATCTTTTCTAGGCTCCGTTTATTCCTCTATAAAACTGATACAATAAAATGTAGCTGGTATTGTTGCATATATTAAATTTGATCATCTATGTGCTTACCACAGTGTGTGTTACCTAACAGGCATTCAGTAATGGTATCTACTGCTATTCATCACTCATCTGACCGTTCATTTATTCATTCAACAAATTTTTGTTGACCACCTACTTTGTAACAGATACTGAGTTATGTGCTGGGAACACAATAGGGAACAAACCAGAGTGGACCATGGGGAACACCTCATGGAATCTACAGCCTAGTGAGGTTGACCATTAGATAAATAAACGTGCCGATAAACATGTAAGTACTAATTGTGAATAACTGCTAAGAAAGAAAAGGACAGCATGCTATGGGAAGGAGCACAGAGAGCCAGGGACTTACTGATTCAGCTATTCTCCATGACCCAACTCAGATGCCAACAGTTTCATGAAATCTTCCTTTGTTCCTTCCTATTCTCTCCCAATTATGTGATCTTTCTCCTTCATCCAAACCCTGTGCCACATTATACTTCATTTTATTTTATTGTTTTTTAGAGACAAGTTTTCGCTTATTTGCCCAGGCTGCAGTGCAGTACCATGATCATAGCTCACTGCAATCTCAAACTCCTGGGCTCAAGCAATCCCCCTGCCTCAGCGTCCCCAATGTCTGAGGACTACAGGCTCATGCCACCATATCTGGTTAATTATTTTTATATTTTGTAGAGATGGGGT
>CAUYSK010096679.1:0-12420 GCA_963575035.1 Avahi laniger | reverse complement strand
TCACACATCTTAATTTGAGTACCTATTTAGAAGAGAAACAGGATACTGGACCCGGAGCTATGGGATTCAAATCCCAACTCTGTCATTGCTTGGGAGTGACCACTGGCAAGTTCCTTCAACTCAAAGGTCCTCAGTTTTCCCGACTATAAAATGGGAATAGTAACAGTAACCTGCCTTATAGGGTTGTTTGTAAGAATTAAATTAATGTATCTGTAACAGTTAAAACTGTTCTTCTGGGAGGCCGAGGCGGGCGGATTGTTTGAGCTCGGGAGTTCAAAACCAGCCTCAGCAAGAGCGAGACCCCATCTCTACTAAAAATAGAAAGCAATTAATCGGACAACTAAAAATACATAGAAAAAAATTAGCTGGGCATGGTGGCGCATGCCTGTAGTCCCAGCTGCTTGGGAGGCTGAGGCAGAAGGATTGCTTGAGCCCAGGAGTTTGAGGTTGCTGTGAGCTAGGATGACGCCACAGCACTCTAGCCCAGGCAACAGAGTTAGACTCTGTCTCAAAAAAAAAAAAAAAAAAACAAAACTGTTTTTGACACACAGTGAGTGTTCAATAAGTGCCTGTCATTATTATTACTATGAGCCGGATACTGACCAGGCATCCTGGAGATACGTGATTTGCTATAAATCTGTCCCCAAGGAAGTTACGGTCTTGTAGAGCAGCTTACAATCTATAATGCAATCGGATTTAGCTAGAATAGGAAAGATAACTACCTACATCATTTGATTTTAGGGGAAGAACACCCCCCCCAATTATTCTTCTTCCCTTTCTTGTTTATTGATGCCTGAAAGTCCCCCGTAAGAGGGGCAGCACTATGTAGTAAGAAAGATCTGTGCTTCTCGAGTCAGACAGATGTGAGTCGAATCCTGGCTCGGCTCCTCCGCACCGTGAGAACCTGGGCTGGTCATATGACACTTGCAAGCCCGTTACTGTACGTTATAAAATAAAGATAATAATTGTGCCTCTACGTGGCTGTGACAATAAATCAGTCCACATGTGTTGTACAATGCGGTTCATACAGAAGGTGCCACATAAACACTCATCCCTGGTCTCTTCTGAAGCCCCAGCACTTGGCCCCACATCTCCCTGGGGGGCATTCGTCCCTTAGTTAGAAAGAAATGTTGACTGGGGGAGGGGAGAGACTCTGAAGCACCTGGCATGGGGGGGTTGCCAGGCACAAAGAAAGGAAGAGAAAGAGCCCACCTGTGAAGCGAATAATGAAATAAAACCGAATTCCACTTGTGGGCAAATAATGGCCTTATTTTCAGCTGACCAGTGAGTCACCCGAAGTCTGTGATTTGAAATAGGGACCGCGAGAGTCAAAGCTGAATCTATGACCAGGCACATGTTACCTGGACTATAATTCACTCCCAGAATTCCAGACCACGTGAATTAAGTGCCTCCAGGTCACCTCCCCACACGTCGACTCTTATTAAAATTAGGAACTGGAAGTCTGTGGCATTTGCACAGGCCTCAAGCGACAAGGGAAAAAGACACTATGCTTTGGTCTTTGGTTTGACCATTCAAGAGAATCTTCCCGAATGTCCAGTTAATGTCCTGCCCCTCTCGCCTCCCTCCCTCCTTGACCTCCCTTCTTCCTTCCTCCTGAGAACTAACCATCTGCGGGGTGAAGCAGTCTCTATTCATCCCGTTCTTCCTTCCTCGTCTCCCCCTCGCTGCCAGCTGGCATTGAACGTGACCAACCTCTGGGTCCCTACAGTTTCCTCTCGTTTCCGAGGCCATGGCCTCTGAGGCACCGCCTGTCCCGGTGCACCGTGTGGGATGCGGGAGACAAATGACTCCAACCTGGTAAAATCTCCCCTCCTCTTCCCCAGGATGAAAACCTGAGCTCCAAGAACAGAATTGGAATAATCCTCCCTAATCCCGCTTCCCGTGGTAAACACCAGCTGGGAAGCAGACACATGGCTCCAAGCTCCCCTCCTGCCTGACGCTTGGACCCACAGGGGACAGATGGCAGTCCTTGGTCACTGAAGTACCCACAGGTTTGGTTTTTGAGATTTGTACCCCGATCCACTGCAGGCAGGACCTGAATCAGATTACAAGGTTGTCCAAAAAAAAAAGGCAAAGCCTATATACAGTGAGAATCAGGATACGGCCCCCACCATCTAAAATTTGAAGGGATGAACATTACCAGGCACCTGCCAGCACCAGGACAAGAGTGACAGAGATGCACTACGGGCACAAAATTTAAGGAGGCGCTCCTTTTTATGGCTGACCCTGCCTTGCATAACCCTAAGAATAAGCGTCTTCTTAAATTTTGCACCCCGGAGCCTCTCTCTCGCCTCACCCTCATCTCAGCCCTGGCACCTGCAATGAGTCTACTACTAAGTTCAGCTCTGAAATTGCCTTTGCATTTCCTGTGGCCCGTGGCAAGAGAGAAACACACTGGGTTATGATTATTGTGAACCAGGAAAACCTATAAAGCCAATTCAGAGATCAACTTTATCCTAAAATTAAATTCAAGCAGAATTTTTGTGCCAGCGGCTTTGAATAAAGACTGGAGAACACAGTGAATTATATCTTCAATTACAGTTTACAAAGAACAGAGGTACTCCTTCCAAAAGGGCACTCTTGATTTAGCTCTCTATAAAGGCAGAAAGCATAACACAGACTCTTAGGTCAGGAAAAACATTTTCACAAGGGCCTCAGATATCACAGGAGTTAGCTGTGTTTAATTTTGATGCTCAACATTAATTTAAGGTCAACTTGGAAAAGGAAAATGAAGTGTTTGTTTTGGGGGGGGTGGGGATTCATTTGCTGCCAGGCATACCTCAGCTAGGTTTTGTTCTGAGCTCTAAATTAACACAAAGATCAACCTGGATAATCTAAATCAGGGGTTGGCAAATTTTTTTCTGTAAAGGGCCAAATCATAAATATTTCAGGCTTTGCGAGCCACACGACCTCTGTCGCAAATGCTCAACTTGGCCGTTGCGGTGGGAAAACTAGCAGCAGACAATACGTAAACAAATGAGCTTGGCTACACTCCAATAAAACTTTATTTCCAAAAATAGGCAATGGACTAGACATAGCCTGTAGGCCATAGTTTTGCAACATCTGATCTGGTCGATATTTTGGAGGGAGGAAGGAATGTTTAAGAACAGGTACTTCTACCTTTCACAAGGTAGATTTCTGTAATTAGCAACATTTGTTAGTTCCTTCTGTTCCCTGTAACACTCACTTTAGTACTTAATACCATGCCATTTTTATTATTCTAGCTTAATTCAGGTATGTATAAATTATTTCTATTCAAATAGACTATGAACTCCTTGAGGCCAGGATTCCTGTCCCTCTTCTTTGTCTATAATCCCTAGTGCCTAGAAGCAAAGCCAGGAACTTTGCAATTGCTTTTAAAATGCTTTTTGCCCCTGCTGAACAAGGGGGACTCACATCTCTGGTTTTGACATTCAAGGCCTGGAGAGCTATTTAAATTGAGAGGAGAAAGAGTCTCTCTCAAAGGATGGCTTATCACCCACCTCCTCACATGTACCATGCTTCTAACTAGTCTTAAATAAAGCTACGCTAAAGGCATAAACTGATTTGTTCCAACCACAAAACGTTTGCAAGTCCCATTCTGTAATTCCAAAGTCCTTGGCTCCTGTGCTTATTTCAGCATTTTCTCCTATGAATAAAGGAGTGATGACTTCTGCTCCCTTACTTGTGTTCACATTTCCAACGTCCAGTGTATGGTAGCATTCAGTAAATGTATGTTCAAGGTATGAGGAAGTGAATACAAGTCGGACTTAGTTCATAAATTCTTTGTGTTAAAGGCCTTTGCCAACTGGTTCAGGCAGTTACAGTACTCTGCTGGGCAAGACCTTGTGCTATTGGGCTTCCTGGTCAAACCCACATTTTGCACTGCCTAGTTAAATACTCCATCTCCAATCTCAGCCTGCATCCGTAACCCCCATCTGTCCCCGAGTGCAAGGAAGTCACCAATCTGAATAAGAATGGCAGGCTTCATTGACCTACCAATTCTGTTCCCTTCACGCTCTTCTGCACGGGACTTGTGAATGACAGGGGATGGGGGACTGGAATCTCCGCCCTTTCGTAGAACCAGTGCAGGAGGCACAAAACCATCTGCTGAATGGCCACGTGACAATAGACAAAGTCAGGGAAGACCTCACAGCATATTACTTCACTGATGAAGACGGATCACACTTAGGCAGCAATGCTTGATCTCTACGAAACAGCTCATTCACAACAGGAACAATCTCACAGATAAGAGAAACCCCGGCAAGTTGGTCTCGGACTATGAAAATGCCTGCCAAGATATGATTTATGGGAAAATAAATAAAGCAGGTCTACCACTTTATCATTAGCAATGAGTGGATTCTTCCTTCCTGCCACAGAAGAGCTGAGCATGTAAGTGAACGTCACACTCGTGTTGTTGCTTATGCTGTTTTTCTTCACCGACTGCCCACGGTGTAGGTTTGCAAATAAAATCAAACCACCATTATTCTGGACTGATTATCTAATCAGGGCATGAAATAGGCCAGTCTTGTCTTCTTCTTCTATCAAATGCCTTCCTTGTAGCCATTTCACCGACGACACAGGGAACCAACGGAGGAAATAAATGGGCATAGATTTCAACCCCAGTAAGCAAAGGGGAAGAAAAGATAAATGAAATGAATTGATCTGCAATAAGTCACCACATCCCTATTACATGTTAAGTTCTTTTCTGGGAGCGGTTAGAGCCACAAACACTGTAAGACATGGTCCCTCCTTTAAAGAAGCACAAACAATGATAATAAATCAGGCAAAAATGAAAAAAGGCAAATAAGTAATCATCATCATTTAGTGGAACCAACTATGGCTATTTTAAGAGTGCTGAGAGCATAGTCCACCAGGCAGAAGTTCGTGGATAATGCAAAACCTTACATTGGTTGACAATTTAGACTTCCTTTCATGATAATTCTTATATGAGAACTGCTGAGAGAGATAAGACAATAAAAAAAAAAGAACCTAAAGTTTCTGGAAGCTATGGAAAGAACTGTATGATGGTTTGAAGAACTAAGCAGGCGCACACTGTGTTACCTCAGACAAGCTATGTTTGCTCTCTGTGATTAGGTTTCTCATCAGAAGGAAGGAATGAAGCAGGGAGGGGAAGGAGGTATTGGGAGCGTTAGTAAGACCTTTCACGTCAAGTTTCAACAATTATGTGGCTCTCTGCTTCTGAAGGTCACTCATCAACAAAGAAATATTACTTTAAAAATAGCCAAAGTAGGAAAAATAAAAGTTGTTCTCATAAATCTGCAGTTTCTATAGCTCCTCTGCAACTACGATCAAATGCTAGCGTATACGAAGTACGACTCACTCCTGTAAACGCCCTTGTGCCTGTTGCAAACTCTGGCCTCCCGGCTGGACCAGACGCACTGGGACGCAGGGGCACCAGGCTTATTAAGATGCCTAATTTCTGAATGATTCCACTCACACCAGGAGGACGGCGTTTGGAGCAAGATGCTACATCTCAACGGACTCATCTTGTGGAATGATTTCTTCTTATAAATGCTAATTGCCACTTGCTAATTAAGAGAGATGTTATACTGGGCATGAAAATCACTGAGTCAGCGAATCTTGCAATTTTCTCCAGCACATTTCATGAACCAAAAAGCCTTGATCTGCTGCACTGTTTTCCGCGGACTAGAGGGCAGTGCAGGAAGGAAATACCACAGCTTCTCGCTCTGACGTCATCACGGGTCTGGTATAGAAAAGGGACTCCCAGTTTAAGAGGGGGTCAAATGTCCATCTTCGGAGACTTAGTGGAGTACTGTGGTTGAGGGTAGAGACTTTAAGACAGGCCTGGACTAATTTATTTTTTTCTATGTTCAGGACAGAGGTTTCAAGACTGTCTTTTTCATCTTGTCATCTCAGCATTTGGGATGTGAGAGGCACATGGCAGGTGCTCAATAGATGTGTCGACTAAATTTTAATCCTAGTTCTAGCATGTATAAGCTGTGACCTGCAATACCTACCATTAGCAACCTCTTAGAGACTCTCTCAGAGTGTCCACAGAGCCATTTTCCCACGACATGTTTACGTGTGTGTGTCTGTATCTCTGTGTGTGTGTGTGTTTTGTTGTTGTAACATTGTTTTGTGAAATGGGATATCTTGGTTTGGGTTCCCCCGCAGCAGAACCTGAGAAAAGGATTTGATTACGAATAGCTTATCCGGGGGGTGGTCTCAGGAAACAGCAGTAAGAGAAGGGGGCGATGAGAAAGGGGTCAGAAAGCATCCAGGAAGATTGTTGTTATCAAGCAAGTATCGCTGTGGGCCACTAAAAGAAAATCCTGCTGGGGTGGTTGGGCAGCCAGTGTCTACACATGGCCCTGTGTGTACAAGGCAGAGCTTTCCCACAAAGGGGAGGCAGCTGGGGTATTGATCCATCGCGTCCAGTTGGCCCTTGGTTCCGGGGGCTTTCACTCCTAGCACTTATGACCTGTGGGCAGGCCAACAAGCAAGCTTCAGTGCCTGCAGAAAGCCCTCAGGCACAGAAGTGCTGATGCCAGCAATGCTAAATCCAGCCACCAGCACCACAGGAAAAGGCAAGGGCACGGGGGCACCCACAAGGCCTGTCTCCTGGGAATAACAAAACCTGCCTCTTAGGCTGGCCTGAGGCTTACTTGAAACCGGCTATGGGAAGGACTTACTACCCTCCACACTGTGCCTCCCTTTGCTCAGGGCTTCCTGCTGTTAGCAGAGAACATGGAGAGGGGACACCCTCCCTAATGCCCTGGAGGCCCTATGTTGGATAGAACACAGTCTCAAGGGCATCTGAGGACACTACAGGTCCAGTGAGATGCCTCGTCCTGTTCTTGGAAACTGGCAATGCGCACCAGCATATTAAAGGCTCTGAGAATTCTTACAGTTAAGAAATTCTTTAATTAAATGAGGATTTCCCAAACTTACTTGACCCAAGAGCTCTCTTTACAAGCAATGCTTGCCAACTTTCAGGTAATCCAACATTCCACGAAACGCATTTCAGGAAAAGAAGGGCTGGGACTGGTGAATTTTACCCAGAAAAGCATTCCATAATCTCCAGCTTACCCCAAAATTCTGCAGACAAATACGTTTCCTCGGCTCCACCCAGATCCTCTGATTTCACCTCCTTTTTGGATGCACCCAACCCCATCCTGATGATTCTTTTACTCTTTCATTTCTCAGGTTCATCCTGGTTTGGGCTTGTGATTTGAAATGACTCACTGGGACTTGCGTGTGCAGCCCATCTCTCCAAAGACAGGAGCTCGCAGGTATTGCATCCACCTGAAGCTGGTTAGCACTGACCATGTCCTGCTTCTTTAATAGGCAGCATCACCTAACAAGCAGGTGTCTCCAGTCCCAGCTCTGTCGCCTACTAACTTTCTCAGCATCATTTGTGAAGTGAGAAAATGACTCTAGTTCACAGGTTACTACAAAGATTGAGTGGAATACAGCACAAAGCACCCAGCACCGTGCAGCCAGCAACCAACACTCAATGAATGTTACCTGCCTTTCAGATCTCTTCCTCTAACCAACATCCCAGCCCTGATTCAAATTCTTAATGACTTAGATAATTATCATGTGAAAAGAAAATGGACCGATGAAAGAGTAGGAATGTTGTCTGAATCATTCAGGCCACTTAGTGAATATCTATATCTCTGTCTGTATAGTCAGCTCTGTAGCTAGATAAGTAGCTAGCTTCCTATGCATAGGTAGATAGATAAGTTTGTATAGTCAGTGTCCATCTATTTACAGAGATACAGACATAAACGCACATATAGAGAGATGGAGAGATATTTCATTCAATTCATGTTTACGGGCACCTACTGGTCAAAACCTTGTGCCATGCAGGAAGAGGGCACTACATAAGACAAACCCGATCCCAGCCCACAAGGAGGTTACAGTCTAGTGGGGCAGGCAGACCACACAACTAAACAACTAAACAAACCAATAAATAATCACAAATTGCTACAGGAAGTCACAAAGCAAAGAAACTCCAGTGGGGGGCACTTTAGACTGTGTGATCAGACCCGGCCTTTCCAATGAGGTGACAGATCAGGTGAGAACTGAAGGGTGAGAATGTGGCACTCATGGGGGAAGGAGGGACAAGCGGCACCGGACAGAGGGAGAGCAGGCAGGAGAAGGCAGGAGGAGGCAGGAGCTGGTGCTGCAGGCCTCGTGGGCTGTAGGAGGGCTGGGTTTCAGACTAAGAAGGGAAAAGTTGAAAGAGATGAACGACACAATCTGATTGAAAAGGAGCTGACATTCTGAAAGATCCCTGCAAATGACCAGAGAAAGGAGATGAGTGTAGGATCCTATACGATCCTCAGAGCATTCTTTCCTACCTGCTACCGATCTCCAAAAAGTGTGATTCTACAGTAAGAGCAAACACTTATTACAGTGGGTCAGACACCTTTCTGATCATGTTTAAATACTTCATTTAATTTCCATGCGACCTTCAATGAGGTGGCTGCGGTTGTCCCCATTTTACAGAAGTGTCAGCTGAGGCACAGAGAGGTTAAACAGCTTGCCAAGTTCACCTAGGAATCAGCTGATGGAACAGGGGCTCCAAGCCAGAGGCTGGGGCTCTAGTGGCCATCCGCCCACCCCATGCACTCAGGCTGCCTCTGCCCCGCTGCCCCAGCGTCTAAACCCCCACCCAGGCGTCTTCCTTCCCAGCCTCGTGGAGGCAGTTTCTCCATCGCTGTGATCTGAACTAAAACAGTAAGGAGACGCTACACAAAACACAGACCTGGGTGAGTACTAAACACTTTAAAATACTTAATTAAGACTAAATAAAATTGAACTATAGCCCCAGAAGAGAATGTTATAAAATCCTGACAAAGTGAAAATAACAACATAACTAATAAGCGAGGGGAAAGGATGTGGAAGGAAATGTAACTGTGGTTATTTTCTCTCCTTCCTCAGCACAAAGTTCGTCTGTATTACATCAGATTAAAAATAGAGTTAAATAAAAACATGATTCCACCTTCATTATTTATCCTAGTTGCTTTCTCGTAATCATACCAGCACGTCTTTAGAAACAAAAGATAACCAAAGTGTAGCAATTCCTTCATTTTCCTCCAATTTTTTTTCTATGTTCAAGTAAACTTAATATTTTTATTTTTTAAAAAAGCATGCATAGTATGGACTTGTTTTATATAAATTTCTGTTTGTCTAACTTATTTATGTATCTAATGCATAGAAAGATACCTAGAGTGATCTTTACCTAATATGAGCAAATGTTTCATATTATTCCTTTTAGTTTGTTTAATACATTCTTCTTTGCATTTTTTTTTTGTTTTTTCTTTTATTTCAGAAATTATGGTGGTACAAACATTTTCGTTACATGTAATGCCTTTGCCTCATCCAAGCCAGGGCTAGAATCATGCCCTTCCCTCATACAGTGTGCTCTGTCTCCATTAGTTGTGACAGAGTTTTGTTGTGTCACACAGGCTAGAGTGCAGTGGCATCATCATAGCTCACAGCAACCTCAAACTCCTGGGCTCAAGTGATCCTCCTGCCTCGGCCTCCTGAGTAGCTGGTACTACAGGTGCGAGCCACCATGCCCAGCTAATTTGCCCGGCTAATTTTTTCTACTTTTAGTAGAGATGGAGTCTCACTGTTGCTCAGGCTGGCTCCTGAGCCTGCCTGGCCCCTTCTTTGCATTTTCTATGTTGCTTCCATTTCTCTTACAAGACTATGTCAATTTTTAAAAATAGAATTATTTTGAAAATACATAATGAAGATGTCCAGACTTCCTTTACTCAATTCTATAAAACTGTCCTCATGTGGGAACAAAACAAGAGCTTCCTTATCGTGGGTGTTTTGGAAGCCTGTTTATGGCTTCTGGGATGCAATGTATCAACCAGACAAACAAGCCCCTCGTCCTGACTTGAGCTGGATGAGTTCCACAGCACGGGCCTAAGCTGGAAGGTCCTGAGCAGGAGGCTGCAGTTTCTCCAAGCTCCACTGCCTTTAATGGGAACAGCGGCCTGGCACCTTCTCCGGGATCGCAGCAGTGAGCTCTGTCCTCTGGTCACCTGCATCACAAATGCCCCAGCAAGGTCCTCCTCCTGCTCGGTGATGAGCTGTCTCCCTTCTCACAGCCTCTGGTGCCCCATGGGTTGGGGGCGGGCAGGAAATGAGCCAAAAGAGTTAAGAATCAGACCCAGAGAAGCAGGTTGTCACATCAAAGGAGTGTAGACAGGTCTTACATAGATACAGATATCTCAGAGGCTCAGCGAAAATAAGCAGGAATAACTGGAAAGACAGAAATGAGAGTGAACAACAAAAACACGTCTAAGGAGAAGGAAGTTTGAGTCGAGAATCTTCTTCGAGGTAAAAGGGCTGTATGAAATGAGGGAAAAAAATGAAACAAGCAGAGTAAGAGGAAAATAATGGCCCCAGTCACTGGCTCAGGATTGAAAGATGTAATATTTCCTTTGATCTTCACGGCAAGAGCTCATCTCCTTATTCTAAGGTGAGGGTGACAGGATCCAGAGACCGTCGCTTCTTATCAACCGGACCCACAAGAGTGCCGTCTGGACCACAGGGAGGTCTGTGGACTTGGGCCCAGGGCCATTCTTGCAGGATCACTGGGCCAAGGGTCTCCTCTCTCCCCCTCTCCACCTTCTCACAAAAGTGAAAGTCGCACAACTCTGAGATTCCCCACGGTATCTCCTCCACGAGTCCTAGCTGGCTGCCAGCTCCCGTCCTCCCTAGCTCCACAGCTGGGGCCAAAGCGAGGCTGACTCGAGAAGCTTGGTGGAACCCCATTGGTGGCTCCCTGGCACGTTGTCCTCAGAGCCCCACGGTTTCCTAGGGAGGAAGGTTTCCCAGTGGAGGTTAAGGGTTCAAGGCATGAGTCAAGGTCAAGCTTTGGTAGTTGCCCAGGTTTTATGTCAAGGGAGGAAGGGGGTTCAAGGTGACAGCGCTCTTTGGGGAAGGGAGGGAGGGAGGACTGTGTGTTCTGGATATGGTAGCCTGGCCAGCAAACGTGGAAGTGCAGTAAGTAATCTTCACATTCTTACCCACACTGCCAGGACTGTGGTAATAACCTTGACCAATAGCAGGCCCCTCCTCCTAACAACACAGGTTTGCACTAAAGACATTATACATTAAACATAACAGCACTTTATAAACTTTGTGTTGTGTGACTTTTCCCCCCATTCTTTTTCAAAGCAACTAGCTTGGTACATAAATTATACCATGTGCTAGAGAATGTATGACACAGCTGTGAATTACAAGGTCATAATTTTACCAGCAATTTTAGATGCTGCCATAAACCATCCAAGGTCTGAGAAAGCTTTAATACATTTTGATTTTTTTTTCCTAAGCTCCTAGAATGACATTCTAGGCCAGCTATTAAAAGATATTTCATTTCTTGCTTTTGTTTTGGAAAATAATAGTCCTCCAGTAACACCATCTGCTCTTTTCTTTTTTTTCTTCTAAACTGTATCACTGCCTTTTCCCTTTCTTCTTAAATTACTGGGCATCGCATCTTAGATAGATGTTCCCTCAGCCTTCTTGAGAAAGATGAGAAAGATGGGCTTAATGTTGGACTTGGAACGACAAAACTTCCCAGAGCCACACCATTGTTGCCCAAGGTTTGCGCAAGACGTAGAAATGACCTTGGATCGGGTGGTCCTATTTAATGTGACATGGAAACATTTTCCCTGCATCTTCTGCCCTTACCTTCCTCCCCCTTCAACTTAAAGTTACACCTACATGCTTGCTTTTTTCCCCAATTTGTAGGTCTTTGTTCATTTGCAAACCCTGGCCCTCAGTTCAACCTGCCTATTCTCCCCTTCTCTAGGTAGCAAAGTTCTACTCCAGACTCCAAGAACCAATCGGAACAACTCCTCTTTGTGGATGGCCTTCCTGGAGACCTCGGGTCATCTCCTTCCTGCCTGTTTCCCCAGAGCCACACTGCGGTACTCAGCCCAGGACACTGGAATTCTGTACTTACTTCCTCCTCCCCTACAAATGTGCTCACCAACCCCTGCTTCTTTCCTTTTGTTCATTCATTCATTCATTTCTCAATTCACCCAACATTCATTGAGGGTTCCTTTTAGTAACTTCACTAAGACTTGACACAGTGCCTAGAACATGGTAGGCATATAATCAGCATATGTCGAATGAAACAAGATGACGTGAAACGAAGGAAGGAGTGGATGGACAGGCAGATGAAGGAATGAGTGGATGGACAGGTGGATGAAGGAAGGAGTGGATGGACAGGTGGATGAAGGAAGGAGTGGATGGACAGGTGGATGAAGGAAGGAGTGGATGGACAGGTAGATGAAGGAAGGAGTGGATGGACAGGTAGATGAAGGAAGGAGTGGATGGACAGGTAGATGAAGGAAGGAGTGGATGGACAGGTAGATGAAGGAAGGAGTGGATGGACAGGTAGAT
>CAUYSK010096678.1:0-23241 GCA_963575035.1 Avahi laniger | reverse complement strand
AATTAATTTCTTTCTATTTTTGGTAGAGACGGGGTCTCGCTCTTGCTCAGGCTGGTCTCGAACTCCTGAGCTCAGAACGATCCGCCCACCTCGGCCTCCCAGAGTGCTAGGATTACAAGCGTGAGCCACCGCGCCCGGCCTCATATCAGACAGATATTTCTAACTCAAGCTGAGGCCAGAGGCTGGGAAGGAAGAGCTGGTAAACAACTTGGCCTGGAATGTCTGAAGTCAGGAACATAGCAGTGCCATATTTTAGACAATAAAAGGTACAACAAGGTAACTCCTGCAGTCCCTTCCAGCTCTGATGCTCTGTAACTCGAGGATTGAAAGATTCAAACGGCCTAAGGTCCTGTGGTCCCAGGGCTCTAAGGCTGGGACTCTCTCACATGCTGCGGAGTCTGTGCCGTCATCATCCCAGCCACAGCAGCCACTCACACACCCTTCCCCCTGCTTCCCTGGGAAAGGTGTTCACACCCATCCACAGCAGCAAGCTTTGTTCCAACCTGGGCCCTCCAATGTACTCCTACAGTCCCTGCCCCTAGAGCACCTTGAGTTATTCCCTTGCCTTCAAATGAGGCATCACCTCCTAGTGACAGGGGCCTGATCCTGTGAGAGACAGGCCCTCCCAACATACACATTCCCTGGAACGAGCTAATTCCCAGACTCTGCTTAGCTTCTGTTCTCACAGTAGCTCTGGACAGATCAGGCATGCATTTCTCCGAACAGCCCACTGCACAGAATAGCACTACTCAGAGTGCGATCCACTTAGCTGGCCTAAGACAAGGTAAGTTCAGAAATTGAGTGAGCATTTAGAAACTTGTATAGCATTTCAACATTACTACAACCACGGAAGCACACTATCATTTTTCTAGTAAGTCATTGTCTTGTTATTTTATGAAAGCAACAGGCTGCAGCAGACTGGAAGTTAGAAAACAAAACTATTCCTTCACCAGGCATTTTGAGAACAAGTAGCAGCACCTTAGGAAGTCTTGGAGATCAGCTCCAACCTCCTCCTACTGAACCTGAGGCTCAGAGAGAAGAAACCACATCGTCAGCCATCACCAGAGCTCACCCTGTAAGCCAGAATCAGCTTATTTTCACTGAATCAAAGCTGAAACTTTGACGTTTAAGCAACCAAGCCATAAGGTAGATCGGTAGGAATAGGCAATGAAGACTTTGTTCCACTTTTAAAAAGATGTCTAATACCAGGTTGGGTGGGGGTTCTACTGTGGAAGACACAGTCCACTCCCATGGATTCTCGGAGAAAAGTCAGTGATGTCAACTAACCCAGAGCAGACCCTCTTCCACTGCAGCCCAGCCCTGATCTTACGTTCCCACCCAGTCCTGACCTACTCCCGTGGCAAAGGCCCAAAGCCCTCTGTACCCACAGACCTCAGGGAATCAGGCCAGCTACGCAAAGCACAGCCCACTCTCTCTGACCCCCATCCCAACACCTCTCCACGTTCACCAGGGAGCCCAGAGGAGAGAAGCAAGGACAGATGTGGAATTCAAAAGCAGCACCTACTCAGAAGCCATGAACAAGGCCTGAAGGATGCTGTTCACGTAGCACGTGTTTCCCAGATTGATTAAACCAATCTTGCCCGTGTCTGACTTGGCCATGAGCCGGGGGTAGAAGCCAGCCAGCTCGCTCTTCTGTGAGGTCCAGGCATCCTGCCCCAGCAGCTGTTTGATGCGGTCCTCATTGGGAACATGGAGGTCCTGAGGGGGAACACAGAGGCAGGACGATGGGCACCAGGGTCAGCTCGAAAAATAGCACCTCCCCTGGGAGGCCTCTTGGGCTGCAGCCAAGCCCACAGCCTCCCAAGCACACTGCCCCGCACGTGTTCAAGAGATGCTTACACACTCACTTGAGCTTCTCATCTTGACATGTGGGACTTCTCCATGACCTTTTGGGTCACAACTGCCTTAAGATGATATAATCCCCATTTCACAGATGAAAAAACTAAGATTCAAATAGAGAAAGGATTGGTCCAGGGTCACATAGGCAGTAAGCGAAGAATCTGTGTGTTCTTAGAAGAGCCCAGGCTGTGACAGACTCTAAGCAGTGACAACCCTGGCCCACTAGCCAAATCCAGTGTTGTCAAGATGTCCACATGAGCCCTGACTCTGGTCCACCCGAGTAGTCTGGCCAGGGACAGTGAGCCTCTCTGACTCAGGGGGTGAACCTTCTTGGGCCTCGGTTTCCTTATCAAGTGAGGACACTCCTATCCTCCACCAGTTTAGCATTCTACATTTGATAGAATAGATAGATAGAACAGTGATGTTCCCGTTTTCACCTTCTACTTTTAGACTTTTGCAGAATCAGCTTTCAGGGGAATTAGTCAGCCCCCTGGAACTTGATCCTACAGTCAAGATGGCAGGAGGGTCCTGGGGGTCTGAGGTACAGGTCCTTGGACATTAGCATGATTCCCCACTCGTTATCTTGTGTCACGTTAAACAGCTGCACCTAGAAGAATATTACCAAGCAATAGTTCTAATAATGGTATATTTTAAAGAGAAACATCTAGGCACAATGTAGTGTTACTTAACAAATTTAAGCAACATTCGTAACAGTTCTCTAGCCGTCTTATTTCCAGATCCTGAGCAGGATGCCCTAGGTTTGTCCAAGGCTCCTCAGGGCTTCACACCGGCTTAGCACCCAAAGCGCCCTGTGGCTACTGAGGAAGGTCTCCCACGGGCAGGGGTTTAACGCTTGCTTACTCATTTTCCAGGATCATTTATCAGATTCGTCAGTCACCTCTCACAGGGGATAAAAACAAAACCAAGGAGGTGCCCAGGATGATACAGGCTCAGTATCTTAGTCCCTTCCCTTTTCTTCCTTATATGCCCCATCTAATCCACCCCACACCATGAACAAATAAGGACAAAAAGGCAGACAGACAGAACCCCCAAACCCAGCATGCGCACACAGAAAAGATGCAAAAATAGCCATGCGAGAAAAACACCATCATATGCTCCTTTTCCCAAAGAAGGTAATTTTGTATTGTCAGGAAAATAAAATCTCCCAAATAACTCTCAAGCTCCCAGTGCTGTTGAAAATTTACATACAACAGCTCCCTTAGCATGTACCGCAGCTCCCAGAGAAACAGCCATAACCTGATACATCTGCCTAAGTCAGAGAACTTTTCAGAACTTATTTACAAAGGCACATATATACAAAAGGATGTACTCACAGAATACATGTGAAAGAATTTTATAAATAAAACCCAGTTGCTGCCTTGCCTCTCAAACTGACTCGTACCAAGGGGCAGTCAAAGCCACAGGGCAAATGTAGCACATCTTCCTGGAGCTATATTCTTTAAAGACATTCAATGAAGAAAAAACTACAAACAAATGTTTACAGCTATGAAGCATGCACTTGAGTCTTCAAGATATAGTGAGACTGTAGAGACACTCTGAGCTCACATCAGGCTGCTCTGGGTAAGCCGCTGCCTCCGACGTCAAGTACTTTGCAGGAAACGTTTTAGAAGCCCAGCTCGGCCGGATTAAGCAGTGACTCGGCCTGGTTTTCAGGCACTGCACTCTGGTCTTCCCGATCCCCCCTCCACCGACATGTTAACGCCGAACTGACGTCTCACTTCTGTGCCTTCCCCACCGACTCAGCTGGAGTATCCTCCTCTTGCCAGTTTCTACCTGTCAAGGTCTAACTGCTACATGCCCTCTCTATGCAGCTTTCTAGGACCTTCTCAAGTGGGGTCCCCTATGCTGTGTGTACCTGTCTTATAAAGCCTAACTCCCTGCACCTGCTGGTACAGGTATCGCAGACTCACCTTGTCCCCCTGGATCTGACCATCCATCACACCGAGTGTGCAAAGCCTGGGTCTCCGTCAGTGCCCAGGGCACGGCCACGCTCCCTGCTCTTTGTCCTCACCCACGTTACAGCATTCTCCACGCCACAGTCACACTGCGACGACAGTCCATTCACTCACTCACAGACATCTACTGGGCACAGAGGACATGGTCCCTGCCCACCAGAAGCTCACAATCTAGCAGGAGACAGAGAGTAAGTCGTGGGGTCTCAGAGCTCTTGATCTGCCTCCCTTCCGACGCTGATCACCTCGGGCAACACGCGCAACACGTGGAAGTCACGGTTCCCCTGCCCATCCACCTCCAGCACAGCTCCTTCCGCTGTAGATGAGCTCTAATAAGAATTCTTTCTCGTGTTAAGTTTGAAAAACTGAGAATCTCCAAGTAAATGCCCGAGGTTCTGTTTGCTTTATCTACCAGCTCCCATTCACAGTGGGTTGTCCCTTTGTATGTTTCATAATTTGGGGATCACAAACTCATTCAGTAGAACTTTATCTTCATGGTTTGATTTATTTGTTTCTACCAGGCTACCTTGGGCATCACAAGTTTACGACTACTTTTAATGTTAGTTCTGAGCTTGGGGGTCCCACAACCCCAGAGATGATATGAATTTGAACCCCTCGACCCACATGGGAACAGGCCTCTGATTACATTTTCCCCCAATCCAGGGCCCAGACCAAGCCAGAAAAGTTCCCTTGATATCTATCTGAGACCATGTATATAATTTTTCAAGATCACTCTTTTGCTAACAGTAAAGCCTTTCTTGGGTCCTGGCTTGCAGTGGACTTCTTAGTGCCAACTCCCTACTGAGGACAGGCCCTAAGCCTCACCTCCTGTCCTCACCAGCTCAAGTGCCTTGGTGACTGACGCTGGCCATCTCACCCACCTTCCTGCCCGACCCCAGGGGAAAAGACCATCCTTTTTTTCTCACTTACTGTTCTGGAATTCAGGTCTCTTTGGCCCCTGGGGATTCCCCTGTACTTTCTTGCAAGCTCAATTGTGAACTTAAATTGATGTTATATCTTAACAAGCGTCTCTAGATGTGTTGTAGTGGGACACTTTTCAGGTCATCTAGTCTGCCGTGCTGCAGAAGTGACAGTCTAGACATCTTCACCCCCGCGCAGACCTGCCTCCCGTATCAAGCGCTGGGGAAGGGCCTGGCATCCAGGGCCCTGGCTACGTCTCTCACTACCTCCGTGACTCTGCTCACACGTCACCAAACCTTTACAAATCTCCCTCCTCATATTTGAGATTGAAAGGACAATACCTGCTTCGTAGGTTTCTGAGCATCAGAAGACAAAATATATGAGAAAACGGTGACAAAGGCAGCGCTACCTACAGATGTCACCGTCGGACCCTAGCAACCTGTCAAGCCCAGCTTAGAAACCCTTTCCTCTCTGAAGCCTCCTTCTCTAACTGGAGATCTTTCCCTGCTCTGGCTCCTCCCTGCTCTCGGGCCGCCCCTCAGACATTCCCACGGCTGCTCAGCGCAGAGTTTCGCGTGCGCGGGCCCGTCACTCCCACTCGGCTTCGCGCCTGTGTGCCCAGTTCCCAGCCCAGGCTTGGCATGGAGCAGGGCACCAGGAAAGTCACGTAAACAAGTGTACATCATCTCTGCTCCGAAGCGCTCACAGTCGGGTCGGGGAGACAGACAGGGACAGTGACATGTGACACAGGGATGCACCAGGGCTGTGGGCACCCAGAGAGTCCTGATCCAGCCTGGAGTGGGGCAGGGGAGATCGAGAGTTATCAGGGAAGGCTTCCTGGGGGAGGTAACACTTGAGCAGAGCCTTAAAGGACAAGTAGGAACAATCGAGGCAGAACAAGAGTTTACAGTTGGAGAGAACAGCACATGCAAAGGCTCAGAGCAGTCACAAGCGAGGATGACCCATCAGGGAACGATGGGCAGCTCAGTGTGCTTGAAGCACACAATGGACTGGGGAGGTGACGGGAGCCAGCCAGGGGCCAAATGATGGGGGTGCTGCCACCAAGCCACGGTATGGCCTTGAGGAAGGCCCAAACTGGCATCTTTGTCAGAGTGGGGTGAGGGACAAGTAGGGGACTGCCACTCACCTTGATGGCCTCCATGACAGGCTCATACAGATCCGGGAAGCCCGGGAACCGGAACACCATGCAATGGACCAGCTCTGCCAGCTGCTCCAGGCAGCTGGTCCCCGAGTTCGAGTCCTCCTTGAGCAGAGAGGCCACCATGGGGGGGATGTGAGGGAGGAGCTGTGGGAACAGAGCTGGGTTAGGCTCGGCCCCGCTGACCTACCCGAGACACGGGATCGGGGTCGCTGCTCAAAGCACCCAGAGCTCTCCGGGACGGGGAGGGCCGCCCGCCCGCCCACTGCCCCCTTACTCAGATGAGGCTCTGAGCGCTGCAGGCAGGTGACTCCTTTCACCAGACATGTGAACTAAGACACCCTGCCTCAGTTTTATCATCTGTAAAACAGGACAAATAACACCCTCCTCATAGCTGAGGCGAGGCCCGAGCCCAAGCCCCGGCTGTTTCGCCTCAGCTAGCGGACCTGCCCTGGGGACCCGAGGACCTGCAAGCCCAGCCAGGGGTGACGGGCACAATACAGCCAGCTGGCTAGGCCCTGACAGAGCAGGCGCGGCAGCCTGTAGGGGCAAACATCATTCCTCCAGAGAAATCGCCACGCCAAGCACTTCATCCTTACAACTGCATGCAGCAGCAACTTGCCCCATTTCACAGATGAAGACGTTGAAGTCAGAGGTTACACAGCCTGCCCCGGGTTTCACCCTGGGTTACGAGAAAAGCTGGTGTCTGAAGCGAGTCTGTCTGACCAAAGCCTGATTCTTTCCCCGTGCTATGGAGTCTTAACCACCCAGCCCAGAGGTGCTACACCGTGACGTGGTGACAGACAGAGTCAGGCCATGGGAACCGGGAGCAGGACAGGAGGAAACAAATATGAGTTGAGCCCCTGGTATGTGGCAGGCTCCCGACAAATACCACCTCATCTAATCCCCTCCAACCACCCTAGGAGTCTACCCCCGTGCCAGGCTCTGCGGCTAAGTGCCTAAGTGCCCAGCCCAGGTCACTACATCTGGCAAACAGCAGAGCTGGGACTCGCCCCAAGTCCGCCAATCCCTGACTGTGAGCTTCTCCCACTGCGACAAGTTGGGAAGCGTGACGTTTCACTGCCCTGACCAGGGACCACCAGAATCTAGGGCCCCATCTGCAGGTCCCAGGGACAGTAAGGGTGAGGAGGGCAGCGCGCAGGGCCTCAGGCTGTCCTCTCAAGGGAGGGCCCCCAGGACAGCAAACTGGGCCCTGAGCTAGCGGCCAGGCCACTGGTACTACAGCAGGGTGTAGGAAGGACACTGGGTTAGGAGTCAGGCCAGCTCAGTTTGAATGTTCACTGTATCACTCGCCAGTGTGTCCGGAATAAGTGACTTAACTCCCTAAACTGCAGTTTCTTCATCTGAAAAACGGCGAATGTGACAGAACCTCTGTCCCAGGCTGATTCAGGGGTTAAGTGAATAAACATACGTATTGTCCTTAGCACTGTGCCTGGCACACAGCTAGCCCCAAGGAACATTAGGTGACATCATTCTAGGCTCTGTCGCTATACTATGTGCCCTAGAGGAGGCCACACAAATTCTCTGGCCCCAGTTTCTTATCTGTACGGAAAGGTCTCAGGCCTCTTCCAGTCCTAACAACAGGGCTTCAAGGTCATGGGCCTCAAGCCCCAACCTCTTTCCCCCCCAACAGAGCCAGCACATCTGGCCACCCAGGCCTCCCTTACCAGGTGGAAGGCCTCATGGGAGTGCTGGAAAGTCAGGAGCATGTACTTGAGGACAGACAAGGCAGCTCCCCGGACAATAGGGTACAGCAGCTTGGAGAAAACCTGAAAGAGAGTCCCTGGTCAGGAGTCCCGCAGGCCTGGCTGCCTGCGGCCAAGTGCAGCCACAGGCCTGAGAGGGGGTCAGGGACACGCTAGAGCTGAAGCAGCAAACCCGCCCAGGAGCGAGAACATGGAGGAGCTCACAGACATCAGTGGAAGATAGATATCTGATGGATGGATGGACAGACCGAAAGTGACAAAGATGCACATGCTTGAATGAGCACCCAGAGGAATGAATGAGGGGAGCTGAGGCCCAGAGAGGGGCTGTGAATTAGCCCAGTTCAAACAGTGAGCTTGGGCAGGAGGCCCGGTGCTCTGCCTCCCAGGCCCGCACCACCCCAGCAAGAGACTATCAGGAAAGGCCGTAAGCCCAAGCTAGGACAGGGACACCCACCTTCTCAATTTTGGCAAGCGAAACCTCGATCAAGATGCTGAACTTCTTAACGGCAGCCAGGCCCTTCAGCAGTGCAATGATCCACTTGTCAATGTTCTTCCCAAGAGGCCAGGAAACCCAATCGATCATCCTGGTGAGGGAAATGACAGTGACACAGGGACAAGGGAGGCCCAGATGCCTGGGTGAGGACAGCCATAATGTCCTGAGTTACCACATGGACTCGCACCTGCGCAGGACAGCCCTGAATCTGTGGGATGAACAAGACACCTCTGGGAAATGCAAATGAGCCCAGCACAGACGCCTGCCAGAGACTGAGGCTCACAGCCCACCAGGAAGGGAGCCAGGCCCTCTCAGCACCCCAAACCTCACCCCTCCACATTGGGCTGCAGTGGCAGAACAAGGCTTTCAGCCGCCTCTGCCTGGAAGAGCACTGCCCCTGGGCCAGAAGCTCTGGCTCTAGCAAGCCCTTGCTCTGTGACCCGGCGCAAGCCACATCCCCCCTCTGAGCCTCAGTTTCCTCCTCTGTAAAATGGGGATAATCGCTCCCTCGTAGGGTTCTTATACAGATTAAAAGAGATAATAGCTGATATTTAGGGAGTATCCCCCCTGCACCAAGCACTGTTCTATCAGCTTCACATGCACTGACTCCTGATCCCCACCACACACTGCCTGAGTGGATTGAGCATGCAGCTGCCACGTAGTAGGTGCTCAGGAAAACATAATTATTATGAATGTTATACTATGCTATAAAGAGGGAGAACAGTGAGAGAACAAAGTAATGATAACAGTAACTTCCATGGCACTGTTCTAGGCACTTTATATGTATCATCTCATTTTATCCAATTTAATCCTCACAACCCTATATGATGGGTTCAATTACATTCCACTTTATAGTTGAGGAAATTGAAGTATTGAGAAGTTGAGTAACTTGTCCAAAGTCACACAGGCAAGAAGCGGTGGAGGCAGGATTTGACCTCAGGCAACTTACCTCTAGAGCCCACACTCTTACCCACTAAAAACAAGGAATCCAGGAAGGCCCCACGGAGACGGTGGAGCTGCACACGGGAGGGGAAGAGTGGCAGAGGGAGGTATGCCAGGTGGACGGGGTCGGCACAGGCCAAGGCCTGCAGGAGGAGGGGAGGCGGCGTGATCTGGGATCACCGGACAGGCAGGTGCGGCCAGAGCACAGGTATGACGACGCTCAGATGCGGTGGGATGTGCGAGGGCTCTGGGAGCTGAAAAGCACCCAAACTCTGCTTACTAAAGTCGCCAGACTCACAAAGCGCGTCATAAAGTCTTCTTGCCTGCTCATCCAGCCCCAGGGAAGCCTAACAACTTCTCATACACCACCCACCTCCGCTTTTACAGAGGGGGAAACTGAAGCTGAGAGTTCACCGGCAAGTCCAGGGTCACAAAGCTGGTACCTAGCACGACAGCATCACTAGGGCAGGCCTCTCTGTGGCCCCTACATCCGGCCCAGGCCCAGAGCAGACCTCAGGAAAGGATGGACGGCTGCCTGGGCCCTCTGACACTAATCTAGCCCCGGATGCCCACCCAGTGGAAGGGGCTTTTGGGAGAAGAGAGGAAGGGGCCCTCGGCACCCCACCTGCTGATGGCAGTCAGCATCTGGGAGTCCGTCACACTGTCATCATTGCTGAGGTTCCGGACGACACCGTCCATGAGTTCCAATGGGAGGTGCTGGACCACGCTGGCCAGGGCGCTAGACGGCGGCTCCTCCTCTGGAACAGGGGGCTGGGCTGAGCTTGGCAGGGCCCCTCCCCTCCCTCACCACCGCATGCCCTTGTGCTGCCAAGCAACTAGGCTGGGCCTCTGCGAAGAGCACAGCAGGGCCACCCCCTCTGCTAAGCACCACCGCCTCTGATTCCATGTTAACTCATTCACTCAATGAACCTTCACTAGTACTGCTGTGGGCTCAGGCCTGCAGCACTGACCTCCACCTGTGGGCGTACGGGCAAGAACTGCAGAAGGGGCAACGCTGGGGCTAGCCAGAAAACGTAGGAGGGGGGTGTGCACTGCGGGGGAGGGGACACTCCAGGTGGTCCCACATAGACAGGGGTCTAGGTGGGAAAGCACATTTAGTTAGCGAAATTTGTTGCCCACTGATATAAGGACCCAAGTCCTTATACACACAGCCCGGGTTCTCCACCCTGCCAAGTGCATTCCCTTTCTTTCCCCTGTTCAACCCCTATGGGTGGGGAAGGCACAGATCCTGTGTCAGCCATTCACCCTATAGTCGAAGTTCCGCCGTTTTCAATGGAGGGACAAGATTTTACGTTTCAAGGTTAACACCTGCAGACTGCATAAGCCTCCAGACCTTCACCTGTGCCCACTCAGAGATCGTCGGCCCTGCTGCCAGCTGCCACCAATCTCAAGACCTGGCTCAAAACTGACTTCTATCAAACCCGCTAGCCCCCCAAATCCTGTTGGCTGCACAACCCCACTGTTCCTCCCTCTGGCGAGATTGCTCCGTGTCCTTCTCCCACCCCAGGCAATGTGCTCCCCCCTGCATTTCCAGCGCCCACCAGGGAGAGGACCCGTAGCACGCGCTCAGGATAGGTCTGCTAACTCAAAGAAGGAACACTGCAGTTCCCCCTGTGCATTCGCCCCTTGCCCACACCTGCCACAGCACTAGGCGGGCACTCGCACGCAGAGAATCCGCACGTACAGACAGCCACCTGCCCAGGAGACCGTCCAGGCCCTTGGCGTCCCCGTGCTCCCGCCCCAGCCCCACCCGCCCACGCACCTGTGCACGAGATGACTGCAAACAGCTCTTTGAGACAGGGCAGGATGGCGGCGGGCTGCGTGCGCCACAGCTGCGCCAGGAGCCCGCTCACCTGCTGGGCCTGCTCCAGGAACTCCACCGCGCCCTCCTCGCCCTCGGCAGGGCAGCGGAAGCGACCAAGGCAGCGCACTAGCTGCTGGCAGAAGAGCAGGCGGTGTGGGCCGTCGGGCACACAGCGCGGGTGCCGCGCCAGCAGCCGTGCCACCTGCGCGCAGGCCGCGGGCCCCGGGCGCTCGCACACGGTGCGCAGCACCTCGCGGCGCAGCAGCGCGAACACTTCGTCGGCCGCCGTCCCCTCGGGCAGCAGCTGCAGGCCCAGCTGCACGCAGGCGAGCGCGCGGGCGCCCGGGGGCCCGGCTCCGCCCTGCAGCAGGCGCAGCACGCGGCGCGCGCTGAAGAACTCGGCGAAGACGTCGGGGTGGTGGCGGCCCGCCACGTGCAGCAGCTGGCAGCCCACGCGGCGCGGCAGCTCGTCGGCGCCGCCCACGTAGAGCCGCGCGCCCAGCGCCAGCAGCGCCAGGCACTGCTCCCGCTCCAGCGGCTGCCGCGCCGCCTCCAGCACGCGCCGCACCAGCCCTTGCTTCACGCTGGCCGGGTACGACGACGTCACCACCGCCTCCAAGATCTTGTCCATGGCGCCCGCTGCGGAGACAGGGAGTACGGTCATACTCTGCCCGACAGTTCTGTGGCTCGAGTTGCCCGGGTATTTCCCCGAGTGCTGAGACTTTGGCGGAGCAACTCAACCGTTCTGGGCCTCAGTTCTGTCATCTGTGAAATGGAGCAAGGACGCCCACCCCACTGGGAGTCATCCTGATGAAGTAAAGCTCGACAGCTGGCACATAGTTGTAACTATTGCAGCTAAGTAAAGGCACATAGGCTACGTGAGCCTCCCCACCCTCACCCCTCTGCTTCTCTCCCCAGGCCTCCCTGGTGACCTCACCCACTCTTGGGGCAGGTAGGAGCTGGATCTAGAAACTGCTGTCCAGAGTCTTAGCCCAGTCACATCCATGGGAGAAATGAGATGAGGCATACACAACAAAGTCACACATCCAAGGAGGACGGGTGCAGGCCCCTAGGGACAGCCAACAGGGCTTCCCGTCATCCCTAGCACACTTTATTCTGCTCCCACTCCTGGCCTTTCCCAAATGACCCGCACCTTTTCGAGACTCCACTTCGTTGTGAGTGCCAGCTTTCTGCCTGACTCATCCCATCTCCGGAGCCCCCGCCCCACTCTCACTCCACCAGGAAAACTCCTACTTTCCTGGAAAGCCCTAAAGCACCTGTTCTCACTGAGAACACCTCTTGTCCTCCAGCCCGAATCCATCTACCCTCAATTCCAACAACCACCTGCGGCTCTTCCTCCGTTACAGCTAGGATGACTTAGTGCTGGGTTAGTATGGGTCCCCATCCCCTCTCTGTGCCCAGCCCTGCCACCAGGCCTGGCTCCACAGTCCTGCACACGTAGGGCCCTGCCTCTGACTCCAGCGTCAGCCCACAGCACCCCTCGCTCTCAGCTAAGTGCCCTCTGCCCTGGGCCTTTGTGTATGTACTTCCCTCCCCTTCAGACCAGGAAGCCTCCCCATCTGGGTCCAATTCCCTAGTTAAAAAGTTAGGGCCGGGCGCGGTGGTTCACACCTGTAATCCTAGCACTCTGGGAGGCCGAGGCGGGAGGATTGTTTGAGCTCAGGAGTTCGAGACCAGCCTGAGCAAAAGCGAGACCCCGTCTCTACTATAAATAGAAAGAAATTAGCCAAACAACTAAAAATAGAAAAAATTAGTGGGGCATGGTGGCGCGTGCCTGTAGTCCCAGCAATACGGAGGCTGAGGCAGGAGGATCTCTTGAGCCCAGGAGTTTGAGGTTGCTGTGAGCTAGGCTGACGCCACGGCACTCTAGTCCAAACAAGAGAGTGAGACTCTGTCTAAAAAAAAAGGTAGAACATCCTGTCTGTCTCCTTTGTAGCACTTATCATGATTACTTGATTGGGGTCAGCCTCCTCCACGATACTTTTTATCAGGGGTCGCCAACCTATGGTGAGTTGTTGTATGATTATTTCATTATATATTACAACGTAATAATATTAGAAATAAAGTGCACAATAAATATAATGCGTTTGAATCATCTCGAAACCATCCCCCTCCCTCCCCGTCGGTGGAAAAATTGTCTTCCATGAAAACAGTCCCTGGTGCCAAAAAGGCTGGGGACCGCTGCTCTATATGGTTCCTGAGGGCAGGAACTACGTCAGGTTTTGTTCCCCACAGTATCCTCAGCGCCCAGTGCAGTGCCTAGTGCACAGTGGGCATGTGTTGGATGAGCAAGTGCAGAGACCAGTGTGAGCCACCTCTACCTTATAACCTTCCTTCTGCCCTTCCCCTCCACCCGGGCTGTCTCCAGGAAGCCTCTGTCCCACGCTGACCCACTTCGCCCACTGATCCTCATGCTGGCTCACAAGGGTGCAGCTCGCTCTCTTACACCTAACTCTCCCCTCCTAGAAGGCAGGGCCATTTCTTTGCTTCTTTGCATAATCCCACTCTAGGCAGGACCTAATACAAGGCTCAGGATATAGTAGGTGTTTAACTAAACTTACTGGCCTCAGAAAAACTATTCTTGAGACTTGGAGCTGATGTGAAGACAAACCAGAAATTTCCTGGATAATAGGATTAGAAAAGTTTATTTGGAACCACAGATATTTTTGAACCCCTACTATGTGCCAGACGACCCCAAGTCTCAGATGCCACTCTATCCTAGTTCTCAGCTGTGACCAAACCTCCATTACTGTATGTGTTAGGATGCCACGTGCCCATTTGTTTACATTTCTCTCTCCAGGCTGTGAGCTCCTCTAGACAGGGACCAGAGCTTATTTGCCTGTGGCTGGCATCTTTCGTGCCAAGAGTGTGTGCCTCTTAAGAGTTAATTAAAACAAAGCATCATGAAACAAACAAACAAAAAAACAAGAATGAAAACTGAAAGTTTACTGTGGTTCGAGGTTCCCAAATGGTGGCCTGGCTGCCTCAGCATCTCCTGAGCATTTGTTAAAAATTCAGATGTTCAGGGCCTGCCGCAGCTTCCTGAGCTAGGAAGTAGGGGGCATGGTGTGTTAGACTCTGCTTTTTCACTCTTTGAGTGAAGCTTGTCTGGGACGCATTCTGGTTACCATAAAGGTTATTTATGTTCTCTAAGCCTCTGGTTTTCCACCTTGCAGGGTTGTGAAGGCAAATATTCATATAAAGTCCTTAGCATAGTGCCTCACACAAGGAAGTTCTCAGAAAATATCAATTTCTATTGCAAAGTCCTTGCCCTTGAGGAGCTTTCAGTCTGGTGGTGGAGACAGGTAAGTCTGTAAAGAGAGCCAGTGCAAGGCACAACCCTTTTTTTTTTTTTTGAGACAAAGTCTCACTCTCTTGCCCTGGCTAGAGTGAGTGCCATGGTGTCATCCTAGCTCACAGCAACCTCAGACTCCTGGGCTCAAGCGATCCCCCTGCCTCAGCCTCCCGAGTAGCTGGGATTACAGGCATGCACCACCATGCCTGGCTAATTTTTTCTATATATTTTTAGTTGTCCAGGTAATTTCTTTCTATTTTTTTTAGTAGAGACGGGGTCTCGCTCTTGCTCAGGCTGGTCTCAAACTCCTGAGCTCAAACAATCCGCCCACCTCGGCCTCCCAGAGTGCTAGGATTACAGGTGTGAGCCACCGAGCCCGGCCCCCCATTTTTTTTTTTTTTTTTTTGAGACAGAGTCTCATTCTCATTTCATTGCCCTGAGTAGAATGCCTGGCTCACAGCAACCTCAAACTCCTGGGCTCAAGTGATCTTCCTGCCTCAGCCTCCCAAGTAACTAAGTCTATAGGCATACACTACCACACCTGGCTAATTTTATATTTTTAGTAGACACAGGGTCTCACTTTTGCTCAGGCTGGTCTCGAACTCCTGAGCTCAAGTAATCCTCCCGCCTCAGTCTCCCAGAGTGCTAGGATTATAGGCATGAGCCGTTGCACCCAGCCACAAGACCTAATCTCAAAAGGCCTTTAAAAGTGTCTTTAAAAACCGGTTAGAGGCCAGCGCGGTGGCTCACACCTGTAATCCTAGCACTCTGGGAGGCAGAGGTGGGCGCATCGTTTGAGCTCAGGAGTTCAAGACCAGCCTGAGCAAGAGCGAGACTCCGTCTCTACTAAAAATAGAAAGAAATTAGATGAACAACTAAAAATACACAGAAAAATTAGCCGGGCATGGTGGCACATGCCTGTAGTCCCAGCTACTTGGGAGGCTGAGGCAGTGAGATCTCTTGAGCCCAGGAGTTTGAGGTTGCTGTGAGCTAAGCTGATGCCACGGCACTCTAGCCCGGGCAACAGAGTGAGATTCTGTCTCAAAAAAAAAAAACCGGTTAGAGATCGGTCTCTACTAAAAATAGAAAAAATTAGCTGGGTGTGGGGGTACGTGCCTATAGTCCCAGCTACTCGGGAGGCTGAGAGACAGGATTCTTGAGCCCAGGAGTTTGAGGTTGCTGTGAGCTGTGATGATGGCACTGCACTCTACCCAGGGCAACAGAGAGCGACTGTCTCAAAGAAAAAAAAAAAAAAAAAGCCTGGTCTCCCTTCAGCCCTGGTCCGCCTTTTCCTAGGCAGTGCCTGTGACAAGGCAGTTGCTATGGCTGTCCTCCCTCGCAGGAACAGGCCCTCCTCCCAGACCCCTGGGACAGCTTACCCTATAGGCTAGTGGATTTAATATGCTTTCAAGCCAGGATGCCAAGACATGCTGGCACTCAGGCACCTTAAGAGAAACCCTAAGCAATGAGGTGCTGGCATCATGCATGAAGGAAGAGGGCAGGAGGGCAGGCAGAAGTGGAGTTCTGGGACCAGGGAGGGCTTTGAAAATAGAAAGAAAATCAGACTAGAAATGAGAAGTCCCACATTCTAGCCAGCTTCTTGTGTGACCTTGAGTAAATCATATCCATGAGCCTCTTTTCTCTTCTGTAAAATGGGGATAAATGATATTAGACTGCACCACATGAAACTGAGTAATCAAATATTGACAATTTCATTCTACCTAATACTCACCACATAAGATGGGCTGTGCCTGGCTGCTGAGAGCTCAGTCAGTGGGGGCTCTGATCGCAGGGCCGGCCCTGCAGCCTCTGCTCTGGCCTGGCCATGCCAGACAAGCCCTGCCCGCTTGCCCCCACTCCCACGCAGGCAGTCTGAGGACAGCTTGTCACCATGGTCACCAACAAACCCACTCAATAATACCTTGGATGCATTCATGCAAAAGGGTTTTAGAGGCTTCAACCTCACCTGACCCCATCAGGCAGGCAGGATAAGGACTGCTAGCCCTACGGCGGGAAAGGAGAAGCCACGGCTCAGAGAGGGAGGGACGTGGCCTTGGCAGGGCAGGGTTAGAACCTGCACTGCGCCTCCCTCGGGCTGGCTGGATTACCCCACTAGGCCCCAGATGAGGAGATGGCCGGTTGATGCTGGCTCTGACCCAAGGGACAGCTGCCCCACACCAAACGCAGCAACAAACAGCAGTCGCGTCCTCCCTCAGAAGAGCCTGCTTTAAAAGCCTAAGACACAGGTTCTCTGCTTCAGAGTTACCAGGTGACCTTGGGTGAGTCCTTTCCTGGCTCCTCAGCCTTCCCATCTGGGGGAAAATGGGGACTGATCTGGGCCTGCCACTCACAGAGTTGAGACCAGCTATAAAAAAGATGTGGGCTGTTCTTGGACCATCTGGCCCTGCTGGGAGAAACAGGAGCCAGGGGAAGAAGACAAGGAGATACGCACTGCTGATCCAGCTGATTCCACAAAGCTTTTCCCCCATCAGCCCTCACCGCCCACTTAGCGTTTCCACCGTCTCTCCCCTGAGCTCCAGCCCCACCCGGGATCAGATCCCCTTGACTTCTTGCCTGAACTAGCACAGTGGCCTCCTAAGCCACCTCCTCATTCCCTCCCTCAATCCATCCCTCAATAGCAGCATGTGTCCTGGAGGAGAACAGAGTCGAGGCTTTGAATCTAGTCCGGCCACTACCCCTCATGATGGCCATAGCCATGGGGGCAGGTTCAGAGGCAGGTTCGAGCCTCTGAACCCTCAAGTGGAAGATGACTTCCTGCCCATCCCTTGGCCTTTCCCAGCCCGCGCTGCTCCTCCCCAGGCCCTTGGCTTATGCCCCTCAACCTGCTGGCATGACAGCCTGGGAGTCCCAGCAACACCCAGCACACACCAGGGCACACAGTAAGCACCCGAGAAAATCACAACCCCTTCCCCAGAAGGCCCAGATCCCTTTACCTGTCCATCAACATTTCTGCTATGTGTTGACAGACCTCTGTTCCTGCACGTGGAGCCTGATTTATCCCCGTCACCTCAAAGCACCCAGAGTTTGTGTGTTTATACGCGAGCGTGCACGCACGACTCCAAGGCTCGGCTCCACCACCACACCCTGAGCCCCAACTCAGGCTTCATCATCCCCCCAGGGTCTGTCCATCCCATCCTACAACATCATCAGGTTAACCTTATTTCAAATTATGCTCCCTTCTGCTGTGCTCCTGCTCAGAACTGTCAAGGCTCCCCAGCCTCCTGGACCCAGGATAAGATCTAAACTCCTGAGCGTGACATCCAAGCCTGTTCTGTGACACTCAGCTAACATGGGGCAGGGGTGGAGATGAACTTAACCAACACTGTTTGGTAGGGACCCTACAGGAACTTGGGCAGTGGGCTTTTTCCCGATTGCCACTTGGTGTAATGTCCTCTCCGCTGGGAAAGGGCTTCTCCCTCTTCTCTCCTGGCAAATTCTGCCTCATCCTTCAATGCCCAGCTCACATGCCCCCTCCTCTGGGAAGACTTTCCTTATCCCTCCACGATTCGAGTCTGAGCTCTGGCCTCCGAGGCCCTCTTAGCTACACTCATCCCTCCGCAGTCTAACGGGACTCTATGTCTCTCTCTCCCACCAGGCCAGCCCCTCCCTTAGGTAGGAAGTAGGTCCAATCCCCCTCTCTGTGCCCAGTGCCCAGTGCAGGACCAAGCACAGAGGTATTTGTGAAGGTGTGCCAAGTGACTGATGAGAGACATGTGACAGTAAGATGAGATAAAAACCAAAGATGTGACCAGAAAAGCACCTTCCTAACCTTTGGTCCAGTCACTGCCCTCTCCTCTGCCCAGGCCTGGTCTTGTAAATCCATAACCCAGAGAATCTTAAACATCAGCCAAAAAGTCCCTGCAGAGGTCGCTGAACTGGACGGGGTGAGGCTTTAGCCATTCTAGAAATGATTTAAACAACCAGAGCAGAAGAAAAAGCAAAAACAAAACAAAAAATCTGTTCCTGGTTAGCCCTCACGTCAAAAGCTCACAGAATCTTCTAAGAGTTGGAGAGAGGCCTTCAAGAAGGTCTCCCTCCACTTCTCCCTACCCCAAGGCAGAGCGGCCCCTCCCAGCCCCTGTTCATCACCAAAGAGTTGAGGAGCTCACTCCCTTTCCTCTCGGACCCTCATGCCCAGCCTCCCTCCTTTGACTTCCCCGGGTGCCAGAGCTGCTGGGGGGTACCAGGCTGCCCCCCTACATCAGTAAGTGACCCCATCTCTGGCCCTTTGGGTCCCTGGGTAGCAGCATTTCTCTCTGTATTTTTTTTAACTGAATTACACAAGGCAGCCCTGGGAAGGAGCCCTTCACCCTTGTCTGGGCCACCAAACTGTCTCCTGGAAAGAAAGAAAAAATGATTTTACTGGTAAAAAGCAACTGCTCTTCTACTGAAGGGGAATGAAGAGGGAGAAGGGAAGAAGGCAGGAGAAGCTTATTCCCTCCTCAGGAACCCACAACACTCACCCAACCCTGCAGGGGCCACCCCTCACAATGCTCTGATGGCTGCGCCCCCACCCCCACACCTGGCTTTCTGGAAGGGAGGACACCAAGCTGACACACTGGGGTCTCCAGTTTGCAGAGGCCATTATAGGTGGAGTATTCCAGAGCCGAGGATGCTGGGAATAGCAGAAGGTCATTCCGAGCAGTGGTGGCCTCTAGGCCCCTCAGTTTGTGCCCCACCTCGGCCCCCTTCCTGCCTCCAGCCCACTCTGGGTCTGGGGTCCCCCACAAAACGCCAGCAAGCTTCATGGTACTGGGCACGGGCACCCTCGCCCCTGAGGAGGGCGGGAACAGAATCACCTCAACACACAATTGATGAAGGAGGAGGCTGAGGCCCAGAGAGGGGTAGCTACTCGCCCAAGGTCACACAGCGAGGCCCAGGATGCACCCAGACCTCCCGATTCCCAGCCCTGGGCTCACGAGTCTGGGGTTCTCGAAATGTCAGGGTCCAGACCCCCCTACCCCCGCCCCAGCACACACGCTCCCAGCCCCCTTACCTCCTGGACCCCAGTGGGCCCTGACTCAGAGCCGGCTTCTGGGCGGGGCGCTCAGGCTGGGCAGGACTAGGCTGGGCCGGGCTAGGTCAGAGCGGGTCCTCTGCTCCCCTCAGGTTGGGGACGCCCTCCTCCTGGTCCCAGACGGGAGGGATGCTGCTTCCACTGCAAAGTCCAGTCTTCTCACCCTGCTCTGCATAAGCCTGTATGCACCCAGGGAGCCCGACTGTGCGACGCGGCCGCGGGGCTGCGGGGCTGCGGGACGAAGCGGGGGAGGGGCGAGGTGCGGGCAACGGGGCGGAGCCGGAGCGGGGGCCACTCCGCGAGCAGCCACTCGGACCGCGTCCCCTTTAAGGCCAGCCGGCCTGAGCGCCGGCAGGGGCAGGGCGGGGCGCCGGGCGGCTCGCCGCAGTGCCTCCTGGGAGATGGAGTTCGCCCTCCGGGCTCCGAGCCGCAAAGGGCCCAGGGAGAACTACAAGTCCCGGGATGCAGCGCGCGGGACGCGGGACGCCACGCCCCTGGGCCGGGCTCCGGCCCTCCGCCCGCCTAGCACAGCTGCGCTGGCCGCCCGCGGAGGGGAGGCTGCTGAGCGAGGGCAGGAGGTGGGTGCGGCGTGGCCGGGGGCGCGGGGATCGGGGACTACCGGTGATGGGATGCGGGTCCATCTGCGCACCTGTCCTAGCATGAGAGGTCATCTACCCAGCCTCGCCGTTCTCATCTGTGCAATGGGGTTGGCAACGCATGCGGGGGAGGGGACCCGTTTCGTGGTGAGGGGAACCAGAGGGGGCAGAGCTATAAGAACGGGGCGGAGCTGGTGGGAGGAGCCAGGGGGAACGGTGATGGAAAAGCCCGGATAATGAGGGTCGGGGGCTGTGGGAGGAGTCTTTGGTGGGTGGGGCAAGGAGGGGCGGAGTCTCTAGGTGAGAAGGGGGACGCGGGTCAGATCCCAGAAGGGGCTCAGGGGCTGGGGAGTGGGTGCTGAAAAGCCAACGAGGCAAGCCTGGGTTGGATTGGGAGAAGGGACTGAAAAACACTGGGGAAGGAAGGGCGGAGACACAAAGATGAAAGGGACCCCTCCCAGCTCCGGAGAGCCCCGGTTGGGCGGCGCTGTGGCGGTGTGGGCAGGGGTGCCCAAGTGGGCAAGGGCCTGTGGATGCACAGAACATTTTCCATTCCTTGTGACTAGAAATAAAGAGACTATGGCTTGAGCTCAGTGCGTCACATATATGATCTCATTCAGCCCTCACGCCCCGTAAAGGCGTCGCCGTATATGTTTACAGGTGAGGAACATGAGACTCAGAAAAGTGAAGTGACTTGCCCAAAACCTCTCAGGACCCCTTGCTTCAAAGACTTTAATTTTTTCCCCCCACTGCACTCAAGCGAGACAGAGGTTTAGTGTGGAGTGGGTGGCAGGGAAGAAACCAAAGTTTTGATGTCCTGCCCTTTGCAGGTTGTCTGACAGGACCAGTTCCCCCAACCCTTCCCAGCGCCAACCTATAAGGCAGCCCTCCTGTGGTATTGTGAGGATGAAGTGAGGAGATGGGTTTGAAAGCCCATGTTTATAAATTATCATTCTTGGGAGGAACAGGAGGACAGTAGAAAGAAAGTAGTGGAAGTGGGGTGCTTGTGCCTGAGGAAAACCACAAGATGAAGCATGAGAGTGAGCTGACAGGGTGAAAGAAAACTCTGGAAGAGGATGGGGGATGGTGGTGGTTGTTGGGGGTTGCGCCAGGTGAAAGAATACATTGCTGTGCAAGGAGGGAGGTCATGCCAGGTCCGGTGTTGTCCTTCCTCCAGCCCACCTTTCCTCTTTTGCCCCAGTGGGCAGCTCAGTCCAGGGTCCGTGTGTGTCAGCTGAGTGTAGGAAGCAACTTTTCTCTCCTACTGTGTGGATGTGGTGGTAATGGAGCAGCCTATAGGCTTCTTGGAGATATGGGCTGGGCAAGACAGGGTTAAAGATACAGCAGTTGGGTGTGGAGAGGTCAGGAGGGGGAGGGGAAGGACAGTGGCCTCTACATAGTCCTCTGGACTGTGAGCCAAAGAGCCCTTATCGTGGTGGGCTGATGTAAGTGGGGAAGTCTCCAGTTTACTGAAAGACACATTACTCATGCTGAGCATAGTCCTTTTGAAATTTACCCAATGATGCTCTGTCCATCCTCCTACACAGTGGAAACTCTCCTTGCATTTACTTCCAGGTGATCACATGGGTCTTGCCCCAAGCCTTAGATTCTGAACTGAAAATTCAAGAGAGCGTTTTAAAATAAAAAGCTTTTAAAATCCAGAAGAGAGTGATAAATCTTCCTATTGGTAGATGACAGTCAGTCTGGGATGGAGAAAATGGATCTGTCTAAACGGGAAGAAATTTTTTCCTCTTCCCCTATTCTGCCTGCTTCTGTGGATATAGAGGGAGGCAATCCCAGCCCCAACAGAGGGGCCTGGCACCCATCTACTTAAGTAAAGTTGGCTGGGGTAAGCAGTGAGCATAAAGTGCTCTGGAGATGCACAGAAGGAAGGAAGGAATTTCAGCTGAGGGGCCTGGGAGATGAATGGGATTTTCCTTTGCAATCTAGGCAGAGGCGATGGCAGATGCCAAATTACAGAAGTAGGAGAGGACCTGGCATGGTTGGTCTATTAAGTAGGGATATAATAGTGTCTACTTCATCTATGAGATTAAAAGTGATTAACATGCCTAAAGTGCCTGGCACAGTAGTAACTGCTCAATAAATATTAGCCATTATTATTACTGTTGTGGTGGTAGTTATTGTTAGGGTCATGATCATCTGCCAGGAGTTGGCCTAGGACAGTACAGCTGGTAAGTGGCAGAGCATGATTCGATACAGGCTCAGGTAACACCAAACACCATGCACTGTCCTCTACCCCACACAGCCTCTCTCATTCCTTCTGCCCATCGCAACATTTCCAAGGCCCAGAAGGGGCCCCTATTTGTGAACATTCTCAGTGAGCCATGATGAGAGTTTCTTTCATGCTGTGGTAGCAGAGACTCTGGGTTTGGAATGAGGCAGGAAAAACAAGGCCTGAACAACCATCTTCTCCCAGCCTGGATCCCAGCACAGAACACAAGCAGGCCCAGTGGTGTGGTCTCTCTGGGTGATGGGTGAGTCTGTCTATAGAAACCACCCAGGTTTAAATTCTAACCCCTCCACCAATTCTGTGAGCCATTTTTGCTTAGCCCTGGTTGGCATCCTAACCCTCTAAAAACTCAGTTGACAGTTGAATAAGAAAATTATGAGCTTTCAGTGGCTTCTTAATAGCAGTAATCTGTAATTTATTGAGTCTGGCTATTTATTGGGGTCTGGCATTCTGACTGGAATTTTACATCTATGGTCCTCTGTGAGGGAAGTGTTCTTTTCTCCCTTCTTTCAAAATACAAATTTTTACAAATCTTCGAGCCTACAGAAAAGTTTAAAGTAGCCCTTCACCTAGATGCATCAACTCACACTTTGTCAATTTTGCTTTACACACACACACTTTTTTTTTTTGGCTAAAGTATTTCAAAGTTACAGATATCTTGACACTTGACCCCTAAATTCTTCAGCATGCATCTCCTAATAATGACATTCTCCTACATAATTCCATTGTCATACCTAAGAATATTAGTAATAAGTCAGTATTACTTAATATGACCATTGTTATTCACATTTTTCCAATTGCTCAAAAGTATTTTCTCTAGTTTTTGGTTTTTTTTTTGAGACAGAGTCCACTTTTTTGCCCGGGCTAGAGTGAGTGCTGTGGTGTCAGCCTAGCTCACAGCAACTTCAAACTCCTGGGCTCAAGCCATCCTACTGCCTCAGCCTCCCGAGTAGCTGGGACTACAGGCATGCACCACCATGCCCGTCTAGTTTTTTCTATATATTTTTAGTTGTCCGATTAATTCCTTTCTATTTTTAGTAGAGATGGGGTCTCGCTCTTGCTCAGGCTGGTTTCAAACTCCTGAGCTCAAACAATCCGCCCGCCTCGGCCTCCCAGAGTGCTAGGATTACAGGCGTGAGC